>LPNX010336588.1:99212-112925 GCA_001517045.1 Pseudotsuga menziesii | reverse complement strand
CATGAACTGACGTAACAATGTAGGATTACACACCTGGTAAGCTCGATTGAGCTGGGAAACAACCAACTGAGAATCCAAACGGACTTCAAGCTGGGTGATGCCTCGTGATAAGGCATCCCATAGGAGCTCAATTACAGCCCTATATTCAGCAACATTATTGGAAGCAGGACCTAGACAAGCGCCTCCCGCGGCAACAAGCTGTCCTAAGGGGGAGTATATGACCCATGCTGCCGAAGCCAAGTTACAAGTATGACGGCTGGCGCCATCAGCAAAACCTACATACATCTCGGAAGACATCTGCAACAACCAGCAGATAGTATAAAAAATGAAACTGACAACCTAATGTACATAAAAATACATACATTAATATACAAGAAAAAGTGCTAAGCCTAGGCATAGTACTTCTTCAGGTAGAGCCCATTTCTAGGCTCAGGCAGCTTATTCCCATCATAATCCACTAATTCATATGCGCCTTTACTCAAAAATTTAGACACAACATAGGGTCCCAACCACATAGCCTTGAATTTTCTTGCCCCCAGAGGCTCTTTATCTTGGTCCCAGAGCAAGACAAGTTCCCCCTCAGAGAAAACCCGAGGTTTGACCATTTTATCATATTGAGATTTAACCCTATTCTTATGAGCCCGATTTGCAGTCAACACATCTCTACGTTGTTCATCAAGGTGTTCTAAATGGAGCAACCATTCCTCAATCTCAGTTGTGTTAGGTAGCACATGAATAGCTATCTGCAAGGATGGGATTTCGCATTCAATCGGCGTAATAGCTTCCACCCCGTGAACGAGTTGGAAGGGGGAAAAACCCGTAGCAGTTTTGACATTGGTTCGATAAGCCCAAAGAGCAGGATATAACATGATGTGCCAATTTGAACGGGCTGCATCAACAGTACGTTTAAGTATAGTTTTCAAAGTTTTGTTTACAGCCTCAACCTGACCATTTGCTTGCAGATAATAAGGAGAAGAATGCTCTTGTCGGAATCCGAGCATGGTGGTCAGCTCTATCATCATGTGATTTTGAAAATGACTGCCATGGTCAGTGACAATCACTTTGGGAATACCAAACCTAGCAATAATTTGATTAAACACGAAGTAAGCTGCCGTTTCCCCATTGTCTTTGAAAGTAGGCATTGCCTCTGCCCATTTTGTGAAATAGTCGACAACGACAATGATGTATTTGTGCCCCCCAGCCGAGACTGGGTTGCATGTCATATAATCGATCCCCCACTTCATGAAGGGTCCTACCGAGACGACGGGAAACAAGGGAGCAGGATGTGACCACATTTTTCTGGTGTAAAGCTGACATGGATGATAGCGTTTCACAGCTTCCACACAATCTTTAAAGATGGTGGGCCAGAAATACCCGGCACGTAATATCTTCTGGGCTGTTGCTAACCCAGATAAATGACCCCCGCACGCTCCGCTATGGGGATCATTTAGGACAATCTCCGCTTCCTCATGAGTAAGGCAGCGATGCAAGACGAAATCTACCCCTCGTCGATACAATGTATCTCTTATAATGAGGTAGTTTTTAGCATGAAGACGTAAATTGCGTCGGTCTTCCCTAGTGTAAGAGGCAGGATACTTCAAAGTCTGGAGATATATAAGAATATCTCTGTACCAAGGATCAGAGGTGGATATAAGGAATATGTGCTCATCTGGGAATGAGTCATCTTGAATCACTACAACTTCTTCCGTAGGGAATTCTGCTATAAGCTCGGCAAAAACTAAGGACTTTTTGGATTTAGCGGATTGGAAAACCAATTCAAACTCTTGGAGAATGACTATCCACTTATTGAATTTTCTCCCAACAATCCGTTAGGATAAAACATATTGGAAAGGGTTTACATCTGCCACTACAGTAGTGGTCCTCAGTAAGATGTAGTGCCGTAACCTCTGTATAGCATAAACAGCCGCTAAGGCTAACTTCTCGACGTGGGAGTACTTAAGCTCAGGCCCAACCAGAGCGCGGCTAAGATAATAGACAACATTCTCAACGAGCTTGTCATCCTCCTAAACTAGCACTACCCCAATGGTAGACTTCGACGCGGCCAGATATAATAAAAAATCCCTAGAGTAATCTGGCAGGCATAATAAAGGAGCCGACAACAAGGCTTTCTTTAATGCCTCAAACGCGAGTTGTGCAGTTTCATCCCATACAAATGGGGTGTCCTGTTTAAGCAGGCGCATGAAACCTTTTGTGATCTTGGCATAATTAACGATAAAACGTTGAAGGAAGTTAGACTTTCCTTGTAGACTCTGGAGTTGCCTAAGTGAACGAGGAGGAGGTATATTTACAATGGCCTCGAATTTTAATGGATCCACCTATATGCCCCTACTAGAGACAATGAATCCAAGCAATCTACCTGATTCGACGTAGAAAACACACTTGTGGGGATTCAAGCGAATTTTATAGTATCTGCATCTCTCAAAAATCAACCGTAAATGATCTGGATGCTGGATCCTCTTGCGAGAATGAGCAGGAAAATCATCAAGGTAGGGCTCGACAATGGCTTTTATGTCATGAAAAGAAAAGTTCATGGCTCGTCGAAAGGTTGCCCCTGTATTTTTCAATCCAAAGGGCATTTTTCTATACGTGAATGTACCCCAAGGGCAAATAAAAGCAGTTTTATGCTGGTCTTCCGGTTTGATTTGGATTTGATTGTAGCTGAAGAAACCATCCATAAATGAGAATACCTCACTACCCGCACATGCATCTATGATTTGATCAATAAACGGTGTAGGGTAGTTGTCCTTGGGACAGGCTTTGTTAAGGTCATGAAAGTCCGTACAAACACAAATAGTCCCTTGCTTTTTATCAACAGGAACTGGGTTGGACACCCACTCAGTCAAAGCAACGGGATATATAAAACCTGCTTTCAACAGCTTTTCTACCTCTGCCTTCACAGCCGCCGCTTTACGCGGGTTCACGGGGCGTAATTTTTGCCGAACCGGCTTAGCATCATGATAGGTTGGGATCTCATGTTGAACAATAGATGGATCAATACCTGGCATCTCCTCATATGACCAGGCAAAGATATCGCGGAATTCCTTGAAAAGGGCAGTATAAATGGCAATCTCCTTCGGAGAGCAGTTTGCACCTATATAGATATTTTCCACGACATTTGGCTTTACAGAGATGTTGATCGGTATAGTAGCGGAAATGTTTGCCATATTCCCCTCGGCAAACACTCATTCCCTAGGTAAAGGGTTTACAGGTGTATCAACATCATCCGATAGTCTCACATGAAACTCTTGGTTTTCTATCTTGCTTAGCTCTGGAAGGAAATAAGATCAGTGATGAATATCCTCACATATATTATCACGTGAACACATAGATTCCAGAATAGCTTCGTCGGAAGGCAAAACAGTGTCTAAGCAATCTATGGAATGTAAAGAGTTTTCCGCCCATGCGGGCATATAAACTTCTTCCAGATCATCCGAGACTGTAAGAGGATCTGGAATGGGATCTACAGTGGTTTGGGTAATAGCTTGATACACCACTTCCACTGCAGATAAGGGCACTTCCGGTTCCTGAGGGGTTGGGAGGACCCAAGGATCAGTCCTATCGACCACCGAATCAATGGAATTCCCTATAGTAGTAGAACCGATATAAAGGAATGGAGCTAGAATATCGAATGTGCCCATCAATGATGCGTACATTCCAGCCCCCAAGCTCTACGCAGCAGGTTTGGTCTGATCAACCAATGGCACAGTGGAATCTTTAGACTCTAAGCGGCCTTTACAAGTAAAATCAAGTTGGTCAACAGTGACCACCTTGCCCTCATGTGGAAAAACCATGACACGAAATATAGTAGATGCAACAGCAGACATTGCATAAGTCCAATTCCTACCCAGAAGCAAATTGTAGTCCAATGGAGCATCAATCACTTCGACTTCAACAGAGACTGCTTTGCCAGCCAACTTAATCTCGAAAGCTGGTAGGATACCATGTGGACGGAAAGACCTTCCATCAAAAGCAGTAAGTAAAGTGGTTGATGGGACCAGCTCTGGGGATCCGAGAGCTTTCCAACAGGCCAGGGACATAACACAAGTAGAGGCTCCCTCATCAACAACCACCCGTCCAATGGTCTTACCACCATGGACAACATCTATCGATAGAGATACATGATAAGGGAGGCGAATTTTAACATCAGAAAGATTAAATTTCGCTAAGAGACTCGAAGAGTCCATGCTACCTAGAGCTGCTAAGAGGGCATTCTGTTGAGCGGGACAGCTCTATAGCAGCTCCAAAGCTGACATTGCACACGGAGTCTGAGCCAAGTCTTCAACCACTGAGTAGTTAGAAGCGGCTCGGGCATTTGGGTTATGCAAAGTCTTCTTAAAGACACCTTTGGGTATCTTTGGCATTATTTCCGTAGGTTTCTCTATAGTGAGAGGGTTGGAAGATTCAACTACAGCTTTACCCTTCTCATCGGTCTCTTTCTCATAGTTTTTGTTCCTGGTTTGTAACAAAGTTGAGGATCTAACCATGTTGATATAATTAGGGTCAGGAGCAGTTTGACTGCCCCCTGCTACGGTAGAAGCTGAAGCAGAATTCTTCCCTTGGGGAAACGGATCCTTCAGGACAGCCGACGGTTAAGCTTGTAACAACTTCTGAGCTTGTTCCATGAGGGGACAAAGATGAGTAAGGTGGTCCCCTTGGAACAACTTACAAGGGAACTTGACTTTCTTCTTTTCCTTTTTGTCCCCATCAGCATTGTTTGCGGGCTTTGGCTTGTTTTGATTTTGGTTTCCCTCCCCCTTTTTACCTTTCTTCTTCTTCCCACCGGGCTGCTAATTGCCCTTCGAAGAGGTTTGTGCAAAAACATTTGCACTTTGGGAGGAGGGGGCAGCCTTTGCTGCCTCCGTCGTAGACTATTTGACAGACAATTGGTGAAGTTGTTTTTTCAAAGACTCTACAGTGGGAGAGTTTACGGACCCAACCACACCATCGGCATGGGGTCCAGGCTTGGGTTTCTCGGCCTCATGTGAAGGCCTTGGTGCCTCAGGGATGATTTCATATAAAATCCCAGACTGTGAATAAATCAATTCCAACTGCTGGGCCCTGAGTATGGCTTCTTCCTCACTAGTCACTCCTGATGTGGAAACATCCTTAGATATATAGGGCAATAATGATTTAAGGAACCATTCTAATAGAAACTCAGGAGGGATGGTGGCTTTAATAAGGCTCTTTCGCCTCCTCCACTCTTGGATATGATCTGAGATGTGGGTTTCCTTATTTTGTCTAAAGGTGGACAACAAGTCCGTTCCGAAATCGTAACGGACTGGAAGCTGAAAGTGGCTAAGGAAAGCGGTAGCCAAGTCCCAGAAGCTGCTAAAAGCAGCAGAAGGCAGCTCAATGTACCATTTTGCTGCAGTGCCTGTCAAGGTCCTCTGGAACAGCCTCAGTCTCACTGAATCTTCATTCAATGAGTTGGAAGAACACCATAGATGGAAGGTGGTGGCATGTGCCCCAGGATCTTCACCAGCCCTACCTTCGAACTTAGGGATGTCCGAGGGCAGTTTGGTGGGAACAGGTGGCCACAAGGGGTCATGCCTCACCGGATCGTTCATCAATTTTGATAAGTCTGGAAAGTTCAAAGTTGCCAGAAAAGGAAGCTTTGGCCTAGCCGGTGTACTAGATGTACTAGCTTGGGGATTAGAGGGACTTGCCCCCGATCGCCCATAAGTAAAAGTGGGGTTTCCCCCAGACACCGGTTGTGAAGTGGGAAGGTTGCTTTGGAACAGATTCCATCCGTAAGCCACCGGATTTTGGGTGGGAGGTGCAGTGTAAGTGGTTCGGGCCGTCCCCATAGAAGTTGGGGTCTGAAAGATTGGAGCAGGTATCCCTCCACTAAGCAAAGAGAAGGGAGAGCTCGTGTATGGGACCGAAATAGGGGTTTGGTAGCTTTTCCCATAAGAGGTGTTGCTACCAAACTGCACTCCTACATATGAAGGAGGTGGACCTACGTATGGACTGGATGGGGGTATGTGCCCCCCATTCCAAGGGAATCCTTGGACAAAGGCCGAGGATCCCACCGGACCACTGTGGGTAGTGTAAGGGAAGGAAGAAGGAATTGTAGGCATACTGGGAATCCCAGTAGCCATATCACCAGACATACTTCCTATGTTCGAGTAAACTGGTGGTTGAACCACCCGACTTGCTGGAGTTAAGGGTGTGGAAGGTAAACTAGATCTAGGGGTACTAACCGAGGGAGGTAGTACCCCTTCAACCAGAAGGGTTGAGGTGAAAACCAATGAACTTTCTCCCTCAGAAGACATAGCTCTACCTATAGGTACACCTAGCACTGGTAAACTAAAAGGCCTAACCTGCACGATCACTGGATCGTTCAAATCAGTCAAGGGGTAATTATAATTTCTTGCAAACTCGTCAGCTTGCAATTCCTCTATCTCGACTGTGTCAAAGTCAAAGCGGTTAGCTATCAATTTCGGTTCACCAAGAACCTCACTTACTCCTACTGGTTCAAAAGAACCACCTGTGCTTAATCTCCGCCTTTGGGGTAAAGGTGGAGGTTCCAATGGTGTGAGAGGAGGAAGGTTTCTCAACCTTCTTGACCTTCTAACAAGTTGGTCCTCTAGAATTAAAAATTTGACTTAATCACACCCTAAGGCCAACTAAACACAAGCAAATCCATAGAGCACACACTAAAAATATCCTAGAGTCTCAAGCAATCAAACCAGGGTATAAAGATATGCTTTCCCGAGGAAAGTTGATGAATAGTTACTTGGCGTCCTTGAGGGGTTCTTAGGCACAAGCGGAGGAATCACCCAACCGCCCTCCTACACTTTCCACAAGGGTTACCTTCCAAGTCCATTCAAGGTGAACCAGAAATAACCTTCCGGTTTACCTGGGTATGAGCCCTAAAAAGACAAGAGACTAAGGCTACCTTGATAATACCTACTGTCTGGGGGGACAGTCGTCAGCCGAACTCGTACGCATGGGCAGGGTAGCTGAGCCCGAAACTCTGTCTAGGACAGAATCCCCAGATGCGTAAAAGTCCTAGGTTACGTTTTGACAAGGATTCGGGGGGTTATCCCCTCTGTCCAAGCCTCCACGCGGCCTAGTGCTTAACTCCCGTTTGAGAGAAGCTTCCCAGATACAGCGGTAGAACCAAGGATTTACCTAATGAATGGTCCACTACGTCTGAGTTTATAATTTGTGGGAAGTTTACACTCCCTAGCCCACAAATCTAGCCTAAGCTAGTAGGTAGAAGGCCCTAAAAATAAAAACTTACTAATAAATTTCAAATTTATGCGTTAATTTTAAGGGCTATTTTTTACTCAAAGGAAGTGGAAGTGATGGACTGTATGGTGTTTTGACTTAGCAGAAAATAAATGAAAGTAAAAGTGCATTTAAAGCAAACTAACACTATAAAATAAACTTCTTTTCATTTTTTCAGATATGTATTGATGAATTAACAGCACTTAATAAGAGAAACTAGCCTATGTTTTTGTCTTTTTCTGAGATAATATTTTTTAAACCGAAACAAACACTACTTTATGCAAAAATTACAATGCAAAAGATTAACTATGTTTTGTTTTTCACTTTAAAAAATGCTCAAAAAAAGTACTATGCATCTACAATGCACTGCTTGAGTAAACTTGATACTTATGGACTATATAAAAACTACAAACTGAAGTAAACAGGCAAACAGGACCAAAAGACCAGCAAGAAAAGTAGGCTAGGACCCTAGCTTGGGTGCAAGCATTGACACAAAATCAATGCAGACTTTCAACAGGCAAGTGCAAACCAATAACTGACAGAAAGCAGACTGGAAAGACAGAGTCTAAGACCCTGATCACTGATCTAGACTCAGGCACTCTCACCAACAACCCAAACAGGCTAAAAACTTCAAGATGCAAACAGTAAATAAAACAAGTAAAAAAGGACTCAAGGGCTTCAAAAGCACTAAGATGTGATCACCTGATACATTGAAAACAACTCTACAACACTCTTAAAGAAAATCTTCTTAGAAAACAGGACTTGTAACAGGAAAAAGAACAAGCAAACTTTCACACAGAAATCCCAGTTTCCAGGAGTACTCGCGACTGTCTAGCAGTGCAAGTCGCGAATGATTCGCGACTGTTTAGTGGAACAACCCGTGAATGCAACTCAATATTCGCGACTGTCCAGAAGGACAACCCGCGAATGGGTATAAAAATTTCTCAAAAACAGAGAAAAAACCCAAGACTTTCAAATGCTGAAGTAATTAAGAAGCAGGATAAAAATCACAAGCAGACTTCAAGCAAACACTGGTCAGGAAAACAGAAAAAGACCTAAAGTAGACTAGGCTTCCCCAGCGGAGTCGCCAGTTTTGTTGTACAGGATAATTCACCTAATAACCTAGGTCTGGGGGGTTACCAACATACTCATTACTTGCAGACAGTTTGACTCTAAAAGCACAGAATAGGAAATAGGAAAGTAGAAGGACTTACTTGTATTAAACGAAGGTTGGTCCTTGCTATCTTCTCCCTCTCTGTTCCACTTCCAAAGTCTCCAGGATAGTTCCTCCTTCACCTGTTAATAAACACTCTTCTAGATACAAGATGATTCATATATATAGATGTAGGTTAGGCAAATCATATATCATATTGAAATGTAAACATTTACCAATCTACAAGATGTGAAACACATATGGAAGAAGTAATATCTTTATTAACAATAATGGAAAGAGTTTAGGTTACAACCCAATGTCTGAACAAGGACTCCTCTGTCACCAAAGGACTCTGAGTTTCTCTGCTCCAAATATTTCTGTAGACAATCCACCAGCATAACTTTGCTCTCCAAGTATGATTATCCAACACCCTCCCCAAGGCCTCTATTTATATGGATGAAATGAGGCAGTTCTCGAAGGTTAGGGAGGTTGTGGCAGTTAAGAAGATTAAGTTAAATGAGTAAAGTAATCTTCCATTAGCGTGTGGTTTTATGTTTTAATGTTGAGGAAACCATTCGCAGGTCTGTAGTAGAGAAACCCGCGAATGATTCGTGACTATATAGAAGAGCAACCCGTGAATACAAGGATTCACGACTTGCTGTATAGGAGACTCGCGAATGATGCGTGAGTTGTCAATATAGAGAGTCGCGAATACAACTCAACATGGCAAAATGGCAAAGTAACCAGCTGGGTGTATAGGGAATGTACTTCATCATAAGCCAAGGTATAGTGAATATGGGCAACCTCAATCCATAAGTGTCCTTTTGTGTGCCGACATGAGGGATATCAGCACTCGGACGGAGAGGTGCCATTCAGGTGTATAACAGTATCTAACATGGTCGTGTTTGTCAGGATCCATAACAAGGATTGTTTTCCATGATGGCTATTTATAGTACCTCTTGTTCTCCGCCTTTGAGAAGTGGATTTTGTGCCACTTATGCAAATAGTTTAGGAGTGTGACTAGGAATTTTTATTCTCTATTTCCTTGTTTCACACTGTCTTAGAGTTACTAGTTTGGAGTCTTTATTGCGTAGGTTGTTTTTCATATTTTTCACCTATAACTCATACTCAATACTTTCACCATCAAATATGACATCCATTGTTGTCATCCTTTGCATTGAGTTCAACATTATGGGGGGTGGTATGCAATTCTTCCTTGGGTGATTTTTTATTTTCCATGACCGATTGAGATAAAGAGTGGCCAGAATTAGCCTTGTACACATCACCATTTACTATTTTGACTCAGTAGTTGTACCAGCTAGTTACCCATGCATTCTAGTGAGATCCGTTGGCATCCATAGGCACACAAACATATGTTATTTTCTGGTTTGTAAATGAGTACCTAATCAGGTATTTTTGCACTAGGAATCAATTCTAGACGATCAATTTATTTTGATGGTTGTGCATTCAACTCTCATTTCCTCAGCAAATTGGAACATGCATTCAATACTTAGGTGTACAAAAATTTCTACTTCAATTTCTACATGTATCTTTGATGGCATTGACAACCTGGGGATACTTGACCCTGTTTAGATTTTTGGCCATACTTCCTATTTGGATTTTCTAGTGTCCACGAGCTTCATTGCTTGTTTGATGGTTGATGGTGTTCACTTCTATTCACATCCTTTTATAGTTCCTAATTGAAGAATTTGTGTGGTGGTTGTAAATGTTTTCCGTTTTTGTG
This sequence comes from Pseudotsuga menziesii, assembly GCA_001517045.1. Lineage (NCBI taxonomy): Eukaryota > Viridiplantae > Streptophyta > Pinopsida > Pinales > Pinaceae > Pseudotsuga > Pseudotsuga menziesii. The sequence continues at coordinate 102,771 of LPNX010336588.1, read as the reverse complement.
CCTCTGTAACCTATCCACTTCTTAAAAGTTCAACCATGTTCTTTTAGGTTATTTTGCTCAAGCATTGTCCATATTTTTTTTTTGACCTTTTAGTCTCCATGAGTCTCCTGCTCTTTCCAGTCACTGCATCATCATGAGATCATCATTTCAACTCCAATACAATTTTCGGTATTGGTATTTTTCTCTCTTTTATAGAGGAGTTTTTATCTTACAATATTTTCTCCTTTTCTCCAATTATGTGGGCTTGTAAATTGCTACCTTATTAGGCCTGATTATTGGGACCCATCTTTGTTTTATTTTGTTTCCTGCCTACATTTCGCATATGGTGTTTACCAACATATCTAGTTGGTGGTTCCCAACTATTCTAAGATATTTGTTGGGTCTCCACATTTCTATAAAGGAGGCCCACTCATCTATCATATCAATCATTCCGATTAATCATGAGTATTTCTTCTATTATGAGGTTGATATTTGTTATGGGTTGATCTTGGATCTTTACAAAAATATCACAACCAACTAGACTATATAAGGTGTAAACATCGAGTATAACTCCAAAGTAGATTGAGAGATGGCTTACATAGTAACTCATTAAATAATAAGAGAACCTCCTCCAAATACCTCAATGCATTCATATATCTTAATGACATGTTCATATCAATGATGACTACACACATATAGTTAGGGTAACAAAAAATTTAAAGGAACATACCTAGTCACTTTTTGAAGATAAAGAAACCTGTATTATTTGTATTGTCAATCTTGAAGTACGTTTCAAACTTTGTAGCTGAGTCCATCTTCAAGGAAAAAAAATCTTGTCATGCTATAACCAATCAATATATATATATAAGTATACAATCACAAGGCTTGTTTTAATTATATCATCTTATTCATTCTTATCCACCATTTTATATCTATTTATTATTCTTATATATTCATGTCAATCACATAAACATTTTCCTACCTTTAACATGAGAGCTAATCTTGGAAAATTCCATTAGTTATAAGCCCCAAACAATGAATATGACCAATTTCATGGATTAAATCATCATAAGCATCATTCCATACGATTCCTCAACCATCCGCACAAACCATATATTCACAACCAAAAAAATTCCATATAATTAACGACCTTGAAAGTGGCATTTTAACAATTGTATAATCCATAGTAATCATGCACTATCTTTTGAGCATCTAATCAATATGTACAACCATCACACTACAAGACAATATGTACTCCATAATTTCTAGTCTCCCCTATCTTGTATTCGCACACCCTATCACCACGCATCCTCGATACACCATATTTCAATGTTATTCCGTCATGATTCTTTCATCTATACAATTCTATAGTTTTTTTTTTTCCATAGTCATGATTATATTATGTGGATGTTTTATTTTCCATACGGTAGTGCTCTGTCATATAGTAACCCGTACACTCGATAATACAATTCACCTATGTCATATAGTAACTCGTACACTCGATAATACAATTCACCTAGGTATGCCATAGGTCATAATCCATTTCGATTTTCTTCTTATCAACTGAATCTTCTCGTGTATACAATCATTATACATGACTTTTTCATAATGCATGACTTTTTATCCGGTCCTATCCTTTCAAAGTAGTCCTATTTTTTCTTACTTTTTTAACTTGGGTATTTTATCCAAATTCAACTTGGTTTGATTGAATTTCTTCTCAGATAAAAATCTTTCCAAAATAAAAATAAGAAGTTTAATTCAATTATTTGGAGTAAAAAATAGACTTACGAAAACAAAGAAGCAAACTTTAAGCACATATTTGACAAGTTATTTGAAAATTGTCAAAGACAAAGATGATGGATATAATTAGTAAACAAGGGAAATAGCAGCAACGCTGCTTATACCTGCCTCTTAGAAATATTTTATTGTAATATTGTATATAGTTTAAAGCTAAAAGTCGAAGAAATTATGAAACATTCAAACTTGCAACAATGTATTACTTAGTGTCACTGTTTATATTTCTATGTGTATATGAATTAATTAGTTATTAAGTAGGTCCTTGAAATTAAAGATCCAAAATGAATTTACTTGTCTTTGTGAATAGGAGAGCTTTTGTCACTATCAATAGCTGAGATTTTTAATTTGATGATGTTGATTTTGACATTTTAGTTTTTCTATCACTAGAATCGGATTTGCAACTCATGAGCAATCTTGCAAACAATAATAACAAATACAAGCATTGACTACGCCTATTGCATGATCTGTCACAATTTTCACCAATGTTTCAAATGCATAGTAAGATGATGATCGTCAACTAGAAAAACAAATATTCTTGTGTAGGGAAACAAATATTCTTATGTGTAGGGAAGAGTGTAATGGATCTGTCTCTCTTAAGTTACTACCCTATGTTTTCCCCACATTTACATTGGGCCTTCATGGGATCAATCTCAACCAAATCACATACTAATTCCACCCATAAATTGCACTAACAAGAAACAAATTCCCTTCACGATCTTTTGAGAATTGACTATCCATTAAAAAAACAAAGATTAATATTAACAAATTGCACCATTAATAATAATAACAATGAATACCAATGATTGACCTTTTAGAGCAATGGCATACATATATTAAAGTTCTGTTTCCCATACATATATATGTTGTAGTTGAATTAATTAATATATAAACCATTTGACTTATGAGATATTTCTCCGAAAATAAAGGAATAAAACGAGAATTGTTACGCTTTTGAGGGATCATAAATGTTCTTTAGGGCGGAACACAGCGAAGCTCCATGCCCCCAATAAGTGCCCACATATAAGTGTGACAGAAAAAAATGCCAAATGATAAATAATTGAGACAGATTTGACAGGATTTCAAAGTAAATACATTAATAAATCATGGATAAACTGCGGTTTGATGCAACGTATAAAATGAAAACAATGACTAAGATAACATATTCTATAAGAAAACAACAAAACACATATGGATAATAATTTTCCCAAGAATTAATGTAGATATTAGAACAGGACACCAATCAAATCTGTGACGTTTGACATATTATAATCTGCTATCACATTTCTTTGTTAAAAGGAAAATCCATATGGAACCTATATTCGAAATTTCTCTTCTTTCTGCTCATAAAGTGTTTTGTCATTAAATTAATTATTTATCTAGATGTGAGCCAAAAACCATTAATGATATCAAAGTAATAAATCAATCTATATATATATTTTCAATAAACTTTAATATGTTTATAAGTCATGTTTATTTCATAATGGTTAATTCTATTAAAATACTAAATCAATATAAATAATATGTTTATTAACCATCTTTATTTCATAATAGTGAATCAATTGAATTTTTTTTTGATAACAATGAACATCTTATAAATTTTCCAAGCAAATATGAACTTGAATCTTCAAAGCACTTTTCGATTTAAGACGTTTGATTTTGATATAAATAATGTTATAAATCAAAATATTAATAAATATCAAATTATTTATAATATGCTATGAAATATTAAATTATGTAATTAATATATAATTAAAAAATATTAGAAGTGATATGTACAGGGCAC
>LPNX010336588.1:5142-97607 GCA_001517045.1 Pseudotsuga menziesii | reverse complement strand
TTTAATCACAGTTTGATAACGAAGATAATGCCAACATTTGCCTAGAAAACTGCCAAGGTGCTTGGTTATGATAATGAGAAGAGCTGGCCTAGCTTTATACAGGAATACCCTTTNCATGACCTCGCAAGTCTTCGGGTTTTTTTATTTCCATTGTGCTCATTATCCCATTCCTGCGGTGATACTTTGAAAAGAATCCTGGGTTCAAAGTTCATTGTACATATAGACAATATATTCCCCTATCATTACGCACTCTTGATTATCAAATTCGTATGTGTTCCATACAAGATTTCTATGGATTGGCATCTAACCACATACTATTTATCTTCAAATATTCTCCACATTTTCGCTTATTAAAAGCCTCTTACATTTTCATTTCGATCGGTTTGGTATTCAAAAGCAGCGCAATTCAAGTGAAGTCCTCAGAATAATGGCAATGGATAGCGGCATTCGAAAACATCTGAAAAATGGTTGCAATAATGTCCACGAAGTTCTTCACATGTATTCAGGTAACAGCGATGCAAGTTATGTCCAGAACTCTAACAGAAAGAAGTACGTTTTCTGTGTATTGCAACCACTCTTTGGGGCAACCATTTACAAGTTCACATTCCCTCAACAAGTCTTGCTAAGAAATGGAAATGCCACTGGTCTCTTGCCTAGTCTTCCGGATGGATGTAATCCCACATGCATATGGAAATGCCACAGCTCTTTGTCTGGTCTTCCGGGTGGAGGTAACCGTATGCATATGGAAGTGCCACCGGTCTCTTGCTTGGTCTTCCGGATGTTGGATGGACATAAGTCCACATGCATATGAAAATGCCACGTGTACCTAATATCCTCACATTCATATAATAATATATGAAAAACAAGGACAATGTTGCCCTTATTTTAATCACAGTTTGATAACGAAGATAATGCGAACATTTGCCTAGAAAACTGCCACGCTGCTTGGTTATGATAATGAGAAGAGCTGGTAGCTTTATACCGGAATACCCTTCTACCCAGGGGGTTCAGTCTTCCACCGTGAAATGGCACTAGTTATCTCCGAGCAGGAAATGAGGATTCCCATGGGATGAAAGCTTTCTACTTTGCAACAAACAAAGTCATATGAAACCTGGTAGGCTAGGGTTTATAACCACTGCCATAAAATTTCATGCTTGCTTATAAGTTTGTTTAAACCTTCGTTATTAAAATTAATTGTTATCTAATGGCCTTTTTTTTTCTTACTATTGGATATCTGCCACCACAACTTATTGTCTGCTCATTAATATTCGGTGGTTACAGACTCAGCGTACAACCAACTCTGCTCGGCGCATAATTAAACTTCCCTTGGCGAATAATAGAGGTATGTGACCACTGACTTAGGGCTTTAGACCAGTTCAGGTTTACTCATGCTCTTAGTTCTTCTTTGAGAAACTCGCCCTGGAGGCTAAGTCTAACTGGGGTAGATTAGGTTTAATACATATATACATACGCCTTCCTTTATATCACAGGAAGAACAGGTGCAGAAAACACCTGAGATGTGACCTCTATCAAACTACATGTCTTGTTAAAGAATTTGAATAATATGTTATAACTGAACCTATCTTTAAAATTAAGCTCAACTGTCACTTAAGCTATACAGACGAGCGATGTTTGATCTCTGTCAAATAGACTTTTCATTTTATTTACTTAAGAATGTATGAACCGGACTGTGAAATTTTCCAGATGAATTAAATCTGACATAATAGATTTAGCACTATGCTCATAATGATAGCACTATGGTTTCTATAGTTTAATTTTGCATATAAGCATTTTCTAAAAAGCCAGACAAACTCATTTTGTTTCTCTTATGAATATATGAGAGCTGTGTGAAAGATAACAAGATACTTGAATTCTTATGAGATTCCTCGTTTTTATGTACGAATAAATAAAAACATGTATTTTAAATTAATGTATTCTTGCAAGAGCTAATAATAAACATGACTCCTAGTTTTTATATAGGAATAATAAAAAACATGTATTTCAAATTAAAGTATCTCATAAGAGCGAATCCCATGTTTTTGCATGGAGGGTGGTTCGTGGCTTTCTCTGGCAAAGGTTAAGAAACCTGGCACTGACCAATGCTTAGCTCATTAAATTCACTCATCCATCAGTGTTTCCAGCTAACAATTTACACTAAAAGGGTTGTCATGTGACTAATCCTTGAAATATAGGATTTACAATCTCGATGGCATATGGTTGTTCTTTGGTCGTGTTGCGCACACACATGAACCTAGGCCTCGCAATGAAGCTCATAACTGCAGCTTGCAAGGTTATGCATGAGATTTTTGGGATAGAGAACGTTTCATCCATGTCTGCAAGAGAAAATGAGAAAATTTCATCTGTAACTTCAACTTGCCGGCATGTCCATGAATGGGTAACTTCAATATTCCATATTTTTTTTCCTAATTCTAAAATTTCCTTTAAAAATGAGTCTTGATTGAGCATATTTAGCATATGTTCAAACATCTAATATGTAGAGTAGATTATGTAAAATTTGATCCCTAACAAAAAAAAACTCTGCAAAAAAAATTATGCAAATTAAAGGGCAATATTTTGGACAACATTTTTTACTGGGCATTCAAAGAGGACCAGCCTGAATGGCATCAACGATCTTTCTAGTGTACTAGGCATTCAAAGAGGGCCATTTTGAATGGCATCAATGATCTTTCTAATGTACTGCAGTTTTATTCTTCACCCAAAGCCATTGCTGAAGCATGGGAAACACATAAAAATATTACCAAACTACTTGTTGTTTATCATGAAGAAAGTGGAGGAGGGGATGAAAAATGAGACAAAATGTACCTATAACTCGACCAGACAATGTTGACAAGCCAACCTATTGTGTTGTGCTTCTACATTTCTATTTTATATTCGTGTATCGAAACAAAATTTTATATTCTCTATAATGACCTATTGACAGTAGAAAATTCGAGATAAATTATATAGTTATGCATTCATTATTGAAATTAGGTATCAACCACCATGGCTTTAAAACAAATATTGTGTAGAAAATTTGCAACCAAATCAATCTTCAAGATACAATATCCCTAAAAGGTCGATGGGTGCCTTAGAACCTAGTAAAACCCAGTTTTTTGATCCCGTTATGAAGTGGCCAAATGCCCAAAAATGCAGTCAGGGCCATCTGTATCATCCCTCAACGTAAAATGGAGGAAGGAAGATAGAATGGATGATATGCACTGGAGAATAATAAAAGATGGAAGCTTTTCTGAAATTAGCCACTGAATTAGTAACCCTACTACAAGGAGCAACTGAAAACCTAATGATTTACTCGCATAAATACTGTGGGATGAAAATCTATTTATCTGTGAAATAAATTTAGAGTAGCACTAAAAATATTTTAATTTACTACATCCCACTATACATTAATCTTGTATGGCAAATCAATATATTTTGCGTAATTTCTTTTATCACGTATCAACAATGTGACCTCCACCTCAACTCCAGATTCAATGGTAATAATTGTGTCGTGAAGACGCGCTGTCTTCCGCCCTTCTTGGTTTCTTGATTTTCTAACAACACCTGGTTATCCACTTTCTTGATTTTCTTGATTTTCTTTATTACCCTACAACACCTGGATCTGCTGATTCCCGGCCTTCACTCAGTTGAGGCCTGAGGAGGATAAATACTATTAAGTATATAGAAGTAGAACCTATGATGTCAATTTGAAGTCCCATTTTTTCGTTTTTAGTGTAAATTTGAATGAGATATCAGAGGGATGTGGATGTCCCCGGATCTCATTCATTTTCGTATAATTTCCTTTGGTTTTATAGTATATACACAATTTTAGGAGACCAACTTGAAGCTTTGTGTCATCTGTTCGAGCTCAGCTGGCTTCTTTCGATTCTTTCCCCTGAAAAATTTCTAGCCTGCATTACTCTTTTTCCATATATCATGTAAATATATCTCCATTGTTCAGTGTTTGTATAATCTAATAATCTTTGAATATGTCTTGTCTCTGGATTGTGGGTCTTTGAATATATTCTTCATTTTCTGCAATGACATTTGATTTTCTGCAACTTTGAATGTTCAGTGAATTAAAGGCATGATTTTGTTGATGATATTAAGTCTGGTGTTTCTGCCATTAGAAGGCAAGCCGATCTTGATTCTGAGTTCTTGATTCTGTGATCTTGATTCTTCTCAGGGTGAGAGGAAATAGTACTGAGCACCAGAGGCAGATGATATGGCAAGCTGTAATGGAAGATCTTTTGGCACAGGGGACGGACAAAACCGAACATGTACGTTTTCCTGATTCTCAGCAACATTCTGTTCAGTGTGTATGTTCCGATCAGTTTTCTATTATCGTAGATCGGTTAGATATGATACATTTGACTCATTAGGGGAGCATCGTAATCTAATTATCATGATCATTTCAGTGGAGAATCCCTAGTGCACATGTATGGTTTGTAAGCTTCGCATATATGTGTAACAGTTGAATCAACGATTGGGAATAGAGCGGAGTTCGATGAACAGACAATGCATGGCACAGATTAGATGAGGGATTAACGACCAGGATGAAAGCAGAGGTTGCAAAGTCCAGTAATCAACTGTCCAGATCATAGCAGGGAATGATAGATCCAAAGTTCGATGCATATTTCGAAATTCTGTTGAGCCCCCAGAGACAAGAAGAAGGCAGGTAGGTGAAAAGTTACATATGATGTCATTGTTACCAGGTGTCGACCCAAATCCAGATAGCAAACTTCGAGGATGACATCATCCCTGCTTAACCAATAGCAACACAAATAAATACAATTTTAATAAATTTAAAAATTGCTATTTTTCATGTTACAAAGTTAAACTTTGGAATAGAGATTTTAATCTTTTAAATATGCACCGATATGCACCAACTAATACCCAAAGTCAATGCGGTTTGAATTCGATCGATTACAATATACCTGCTGAGGCAGGTATAATAAGGGAGATGATTCTTTTGAATAAGATTAGAAGATAGATTCTAGGACATATTTTTGTGTTAAAATCCAACAATGATAAGGAATCATTAATAGTTAATGAATATAGAGAAATGATTGATGAACTAATCAAAAGATTATATGAGTTATTGATAGAACCTGGAACACATGAAAATATGTGAATAAAATCAAAGTCATTGACCATAATTCATGAAGGAGATCAATGTAAAACAAGTGAATCCCATGGATGATTTTAAGGAACCATACTTATTTAAAAGTGTATAAATGTTGGCGAATCTTACCAATTCTTAAAATGCCAACTATAAAATGTTTAGCGATATTTTTCAAAAATTATTTTAATTTCCAAGGATTTTATCTTGTTTATATAATAATTTGCCGATTTTTAGGGTGAAAAAAGTTTACCCCATCAAAATTGGACGAAACAAGGCTTCAAAAAATGCAAAATGCTGAATCTATTTTTGGAGAAAACCCCTAAAAATAGCCCATGGGCTAAATTTTGCCACTAAAATTATTCCTGGTGATTCCAATATACTTAAGATTCAAATACTAACAATGGAAGAGGGAGTAGCATGAAAAATATCATTTAGCTTCAATCTCATGCACGCAACTGTTACACATAAATCTCGTCACCATCATGTGTTGAGGTCTAGAACATTAGCAATTGCCCTCAATTCCCAAACTGAAGTTGGACATTGGCTCAGAACTCTGATTTTACATATATTAGTCCATCACCGCCTTTTCCCTTAATGAAAGAGGCATTAACCTCTTCAGTAACGCCCATTGTCTCTTAACAATAAGCGGTGCCATCGTTTCCTGCCTTTAATCAAAGAGCGGTTCCATCCTGGTAACGCTCTGTCAGCATGGAAGAAAAGCGGTGCTCAAGTCAAAAAGAGAAAAAGAGAAGATTAATGAATCTTCTCGAAGGAAGACTTTGCGGCATCCTCATCCCTACTTCTGTGGACCACCTGTACTCAAGATCCCTCCTAGTAGGATCTCCCTTCCACCTCACCCACCATTTTCTCAGCCATCCCTATCCTTCGAAGGCCTATAAAACCCGGCTCATACCCCATGGTTGAGAGAGAGAAAATTTATGCTGCTGCATTGAGATTCCATCCAAATCTAGGGTGAGCATAGAAGCAGCAAGTTGGAGCTTTTGAGGACAAGGAGTGGCATGTAAAGGAGCATCACAACACTAAGGTAAAGGTTGTAAGCTTTCGTCTTCATTTTTAATGCAAAGTTGGCCCTTTCGCCAAGTGGGGCATGGATTTCATGCATTGTAAGCCTACCTCAGCTGGGGGGCATGGTTACATCATTGTAGCCATTGCTTACTTTACAAAATGGGATGAGGCAATGCCTACATATGCATAGGATGGAAAAACCGCCACCCTCTTTTTGTTCAATCACATGATAGCTAGGTTTGGAATCCCGTAAGCCATAGTCACTGACCACGGATCTCATTTCCACAATCAGATGATGCTTGAGTTGAGTTTTAAGCTGGGTTTTCTCCATGAAAAATTAACTCCGTATTACCCACAGGATAATGGTTAGGTTGAGGCCATTAAGAAAGTTTTGAAAACTATGTTGCATAGGATCGTTGGAGACCTAAAATCCAACTGGAATTTGACTCTTTTTTTGCACTATGGGCTTACAGGACTTCAGTCAAAACAACAATTGGTTTCACACCTTTTCAATTGATTTATGGACTTGAAGTTGTCCTCCCTGTCAAGTTTCAAATCCCATCACTTAAACTTGCAGTAGAACTTCTTCCAAACACTTCCGTCGAGGAAGAACGATTTTTGTACTTAACAAACCTTGATGAAAATAGAAGAGATGCTGCCTTCACTAATGAGGCACACAAAAAATGCGTTAAGGCTTAGTACGACAAGTCTGTTCAGCCTCATGTTTCTAATGAAGGTGACCTTGTTCTGACTTATGATCAGAGACATGATAATCTAGGGAAGGGGAAGTTTGAATCTATGTGGTACCGTCCCTTTATCATCAGTAAAGTATTAGAGAAGGGGAGGTTTGAATCTATGTGGTACGATCCTCCAACCTAGTTAACTCGTCGTCTCCTCTATGTACGAAGCAAGCCCTTGCTCTCCTGTCCCTTGGGGATGAGCCCCCTGGTTGCGCATCTCCTACGTCTACATGAAAAATTTAGGTCCTGTCATCATATATAAAAAATTCACAAAACATAAAACATTAAAAAAAAATCAACATCTTGAGCATTGCTTCTTACCAATATCACCCCACTAGGCATCATCTAGTAAAGGTAGATCGGGATTTCCTCGAAAGTCAGTCCCAGGATAAGCATAATCCTCGATCATGAGGATCTGGTCATCTAGCCAATGGAAGAAGGGATTCTCGTACTTGACCTTGGCTCTACCACCTCTAGTGCAGACCATGAATCAAAATGATCTCCACCCACCACAACATGTAGGGGTCTCTAACTCTCAACTCCATAAAAATCACTTGTGGCCTTAGGAGAGGTACCCTCTCAAAAACAAAATAAGCTAGTATAATCCCATAACCGAATTGCTTCAGTTCTCCCTTCCGACACTTGGTCAGCCGATCCTTGAACATAGTCAACAATGCCTCGACCTAGTTAAACACTGTGGGTGCCATGGCCTCCAAGGCATAGAGCATATGTGCCCAAGAAGCTTGATGAGCCCCTTGGCTCCTAGCAACCCTCTGCATGGTGAAGAGCATGGTCCAAAGTGGAAAGTCCGTCACTTCCTTAATTGGGATCTTCTTCCTAGACATCTTAGTGCCTGGATAACAGTGACAAAGTATGAGCTCTTGTGTGGTAATGTATCCCCCTCAGGAGCTTGTCAATGAAATGGGAACTCCACGCCTAGATAATCTAGTGAGAAAATAAATATCTTCCACCTCCATAGTAAGAATGTGGCCCCCCACCTCAAAATACTGTTGTTCTTAGTTCCACATCTGCAAAATGTAATCTCGTAATTTGACATGAGATATCATACTAGGAGCTTGGAAGAATTTCAAAAGGCCACAACCCCGTAGTGCAGCTATGGAAGCCACATCTTCCCCAACACGGGCATCATCGTCCTCATGTTGCTGCTCTTTCCATACCACCATTTTGGACAAGATGACCTATCAAAAACCATAAATGGAGTATTTAGACACATAATCAATCTTTTAAAATACTCAAAAACCATTATTTTTGCTAGGCCATCCTTTTTTGGGGCGTGGTTTATAGCACCCCTTTTGTTTCCTTGAGACAAAGAGATGCCAACACCTGTCCAAGGCATAAAAAACGCATTTTTCCACGGGCACCGCTTTTCTCACAAATGAGAAGCACGTTACCCGGGAAATGAATTTTACCCTTGGGTAAAAATCCCAAAGCTCAATGAAAATGCTTGGAAAGAAAAAATTGCAACCATGTAAATGATGAGAATGGTCTTGGCTCTTACCTAAGACTGACAGATCAGAAAATGGATGGGTAATGGCTTTGGAATCTCCAACTGAAATTTGCACACAAATGCTCCAAATGGATCTCCAAAACTTTCTAAATGGTAAATGAAATGTTTTTACTATTTCATTTGACTTTTATATGATATTATTTAGGGTTTTTTATATTATTTTAATATTTTTTAATTGTTTTATTAAAAAATGCTCTTTTCTATAGTTAGAAAAGTCAATTATATTTTTGGGGAACTAATAGTCTTTTTAAAATTTCTTGCAGGGACGAAAGTGAATAATTTTGGCTTTGGGTAAGTTCATTTTTTTCGTTTTCATACTTCCCTAAAATGGAAAAAGTCGTCGAGCGCTAATTTTGACATTTTGGTCGTGCTTCCTAAACCTAGTACCAAAATTTGAGTAATTTTCGCTTCTTTTCAAACTTGTTAAACTCAATCATCGCGAAAAGAAACCCTAGTTGAGTCTTCTTTAATATCTTTTTGGACTCCTTAAATGTGAAAAGATTGTCGAGCGAAATTGTCTTCTTCACGCTTGTAAAAGTACTTCAAGAGTCGTCTTTCCGACGATAGTTTACCCCTTTTTCAGTTCGGATTGACTAGTTACAAAAAAAGAGCACTCCAGCCAATCATGACTAGAAGAGTTCTCTCGGGTATTATTTTATACTTTTTCAGGCCCTAGGGACTAAATTGTATGAAAAAAGACCCTTTGGATTCTTCTTCTGTCTTCGTTCAGACTCTTTAAACATGAACGGTACCTAGTTAACTTTCAATGGACTTGTTAAATTAAACACTGAGAGACCCTATTTTGGGAGCGACCTCCTCCTTTCTCAAGTTTGTGAAATATATGAGAATGGACTTATCCCTTGGATAAGCTACAATGAGTTTTTGTTACCCTCTTTGGACTTGTAAAGAAGAAAAGAGGCATTCATTAATCATGATGGGGAAATTAAGGGAAGGGAACCATTTCATTTTACAAATAAATGGCAGTTAGTAGTCACCTTTGAACATGGCAGTTGTCTGCATTTCATTCATTCAATTGGGTATTCAGCTTTCTTCCAAGTCGATCCACTTTCATGAGTCATGTCACTCCTTTGAGTCCTTCAATGAATGCATTGTCTATCGTCGCATTATGTCTTGGTATCCGTCTGGTCTAAGTCAATGCTTCCAAGTCTTCGATCGTGCCATTCGATGTTCAAAGGAAAATTGAAAGCTTACCTCTGTAGTCAAAATTACCTTTGTTTCAATAACTTTGGAGTCATTCCTATGGTTACATCATACTCAAAATTTGAGAACCTTGTTCAAAGTTTTGTGTCGTCGACGTGGGATTCATCATGGCCCTCCTTTGATGAGACTATTCCTGTCGAGTTCAGATCATCATCCAGGAATTAGTCTTAGAAACAAAAATATTAGTACCTTGAGATCTGTATGCATCAATGACATATCCTCTCGCTTTCGACATAGGTTCACATCATTGAGCTTTGATAGAAAGATTCAACTAAGTGTTTGACATCAAATCATCTATTCACACTCAGGAAATTGCACTAGGGTACCTTGGGAATCATTGGTATCAATGATGATCTCCCTCGCACGTATTAACACTTCACATCATTGAATGGTAATCAAGTTATTTCTACCATGTTTGACATCAAGACATTGTAATCACATGGATAGAATCGTACTTTTTGGAAAATGAGACGAAGACCCTCTGTATCTGTTAAAGCACTCACTGCTTTCCCTAGGTTGCAATGGAGTATATTGTATGAGTCTTAGCATGGATCCACATTTGTATGGTTATGGCTATGCTCAAATTTGCATCCTCTTAACATAGATCTACATTGTATGTCTGGTAGTTATGTCCAAGTTTGAGTTTCTTTCACATGGATCTACGCTGTATTCTAGTAGACATGTTTGTTCATCTCTCTCATGGATCTTCCTTGTATTGGTTTGCAACCATGATGAGGAGACATTTTGAATATGAATTGAAAGTATTGATGTATTGTAGAATCTTGGTTGATGATTATCTCCAATCAAATGATTTCTTTACTTGAAGTGACAACTTTCTCTTTCAAAGCTCTCGCCTATCTTATTCCTATAGCCTCATGCTTTGGGGAATATTCTATTGCACATAAATCTCGTCACCATCATGTGTTGAGGTCTATAATATCAACAATTTCCCTCAATTGCCAAACTGAAGTTGGACATTGGCTCAGAACTCTGATTTTACATATCTTAGTCTAACACCGCCTTTTCTCTTAATGCAATAGGCGTTACCCTATTCATTACCGCCCATTGTCTCTTGACAATAAGTGGTGCCACCACTTCTTTCCTTTAATCAATTAGCAGTTCCACCCTGGTAATGCTCTATCTGCATGGAAGAAAAGTGGTGCTCGATTCAAAAAGAGAAAAAGAGAAGATTCACAAAGCTTATCGAAGGAACACTTCATGGCATCATCATCCCTACTCCTGTGGACCACCTGGACTCGAGATGCCCACTAATAGGATCTCCCTTTCACCTCACCCACCATTTTCTCAACCATACCTATCCTCCCAAGGCCTATTAAACCTGGCTCATACCCCATGGTTGAGAGAGAGAAAATTTATGTTGTTGCATTGAGATTATGGCCAAATCTAGGGTGAGCATAGAAGGAGCAAGTTGGAGCTTTTGAGGACAAGGCGTGGCATGTGAAGGAGCATCACACCACTAAGGAAATGGTTGTAATATTTCTTCTTCATTTTTAATGCAAAGTTGATTCCTTTCCCATAAACTGTATTATGTTTCTATCATTTTGTTTATTACTAGATTCCTTAGTCACTAGTATAGAACTGTGGATTATGTTCTGGTACCTTTGATATTGCTTATCTATTTGATGTGTTTGTGCAGGTACATTCGTGGAGATTCATCACCATAGGAGACACTTACATCATATTGCAGAACAAACAAAGGATTCATTCTAGATGTCTACAAGCTCTAGGGGAAGTATTCCATCCTTGTTTATTCATTTATTCTAGATCTGAACCATTCAGGCCTAGAGGAACAACTCTTGTCCGCAAGAGGTGCGATATTCCTACCAACACCAACAAAATAGAAATGAAGAAGATGTGCATAAGAAAGAAACAATTTCTTCAATCCAACAAATACAACAACAAATTGAAAAATACATTCCATCACATCTCAGAATGTTTGAGGAGATCCATGTTATAGTAAAAGGGGAAAGAAATCCCACAGTTCCACTTGAAACCATTACCGGGAAATCATAATCCGAGAAATTGAATATTAAAGGAATCATAAAAAAATGAAGCATAACAATACTTGTATATTCTAGCAATACACTAATTATATAGACATAAATATCAATAAACAACTAAACATTTTTGTGCACCCCACCAAGGACCTCATAGTTACACTTCATGATGGAGAAGAAGTCAAATGAATAGGAAAATGCCATAAAGTATTAGTTCAAATCTAAGAGTTGGAGCTATAATTCTATGTTGTGCCATTAGATGAAATGGATATGGCGTTGGGTTCAAAATGGTTGCTGCAGTTGAACACTTATACTGCTAGACTTGAAGAACAGTTATTGGGGTTTAATTTACAAGGACAATGTTATAAATTATATGGTGTGAAATGTTCATCTCTTAAGAAATATGAATGACAACTATTGATCAAAGTACAATAATCACATACAAACATACAAACAATGGAAGCAAGGAAACTATGTTAGAAAGAAGCATTAAGGTTTTATGTTAAAATAAAAGGTCAAAAGGATTCATGATATGATATAACCAATGAAAGTATCCTCAACAACACTCAAAGTAGGAACAAATTAAAACCCCTAAAATTAATCAAATTCAATGCCACTATGAAAATGAGCTAATATGGTGAGAATATTATTTATTATGCTTAAGGACAAATAATTCCTTAAGAGGTTGTTAATGTTATAAATACAATAATAATATAGTTAAGTTATTGAAAATTCAAAGGGAACACACCTCTTCACCTTGTCACTAGTTAGTGTATCTACGTATACCTTGACAATGCTCATCATAATCTTCTCGGCTTATATCTATCTATCTATCTATATATATGTCGTTGGAAATATTGTTGTCATTGATGTTAAAGGAAACGAGAATATAGATAGAGGTTGCTTGATGAATATTCTTCAAAATATTGTTTTTGGATGCCCAGTTTGGATACCCTATCTTTGAAGGAATTTTTAATCTATATAACTCACTCAAATTGGAGTATAGGTTACATGGTTGGAACTGTTGTTCTGACATATTTATAATGTTATATGGAAATCACCTATCTCCATAGGAATAAAGAGAAATATTTAAGAATTTGTAAAGTCAACCGAGTGAGAATGTTAGGTCGGCCCTTCTAGGATATTGTACAACGTTATGTCATCCCAGAAATTGATTTAAGAACACTATAAATAAGTGGACCACTCCCTCATTTGTTTATCCATTTGAGAAAAGGTGCACACTTGTAAAAAAATGAAGGTATTCTATTCCTTGAAAATGGATATAAATATGTTTTTTGCGTTTTGAATATATTCTTGATGAAATTCTCTTGAAGGTTTTTCTTAAGTAGTCAAACAAAGAAGGAACTTCTTGTAAAGTAAAAAAGATGTGTTTTATTGCAGAAGAATTTGTGCAAAATGTAATGCACCCACATACTAAATTACATCCAACGTAAAATGTAGCATACCTGTATGATACGAAAAAACTACATAGAAAACCATATGTAGATATAATATACACCTATAGTGTTCTACAAGCTCTAACATTACATAAAATTAATTGAAATCATTTAAACAATTAAGAATGAGTCAAACTCATTAATGCGTAAGCGTAGTTAACTATGGATTAACCATCTTGATTATCAATCAAGATGTGCTTAACAGCTATTAAAGTAACAATAGAAACAAACCCGATGGCTTATTTTTGTCTTTCCGACTTTAAAATGTCCATTTCGACTTTAGCCTACCGCACTCGACATTATCAGTTCGAAGTTAGCACCACTCAATGGACATAATAAATCCATTTTGACTTATCGATCTTGACATCGGTACATCGAAAGTTGAAAGTTGTGCCTAGATGAATTACAATAACAATGATCTATCTTGATAGAGGCACGTCGGTAGTTGGCTGTCGACACAGACTTTTAATAATAAAACAATGACACACTCGATTTACTAATCCCGATAGCAACACATCAAGAAGTCGGTGGTTGGCACACGCATGCACAAAATTAACATTAAAAAAATGATTTTTATTTTGATGTCGGCACATCGACATCGACACATCTACAACAAGATTATAGAATTGATTAATAGTTAAATACTTAGCCATTTTATGAAAATGGATAAGGAAAGAAAAGGGACTAAACTTAACATTTTTTGATCCCTTACTCAACACTACAACTTAGACAAAAAATGACGCAACAACAACATCATAAACCTAAATACAAAACAACTCCAGAACCAAAATAGTCATAATGGTTCATTCGCACGAATCATTTCATAAAACATAAATTCACATGCATTTAAAAAAACCAAGGAATTAAAAACTTCACCAATAATATTATGATATCCTATTTATTTCCTTATCATTCAATTTAACATAAAAGAAGCACTCTAAACAAATGGCCTTTGTTCGCTTCTTTCACAATTATGATGTAAACAAAAAACATGTTAACTGTTTACTATTTGAGCCATAACTTTCTGTCTTGGTTTTTATTTAGGCATAGGGGAAATTATGAATGTTTAATATTCATTAGACTTATAGGAAATTGGGAATAAAACTAGCCTAACCTTATCTAACACTTAAGAAAGTTTTAGGATAGCTATCTCTTTAGGTGGTTTATAAAAACTGACAAGACAAGTCATACCATATCCATTAACACTAGTAACAATTCCAATACAAGCATACTAGCTCCCAACCAGAGCATTTGCTTGACCATTGAACCAACAACTTTCAAACTAGTACAACCTTTACACATAATGCCTAATTAAACCACATTCAATTCAGAACTCACAATGTTACACAAGTTATCATTTCATATTTGACAATTCAATTTTTTGTAACCATAACTCTGAAAACAATCAACATTTCAACATAACATTACAATTTATTCAAATACATTCCAACCATGAACAACATTCTTGAAACCAAATACAAACTAACATTGCATAAAAACAATATAAATTTACCAACAATGGTACTTATCTAAAAATGAGTGAATTTGGCAACTAACTACGCATGAAGCATGCTCCACCCACCTATAGCTAACTTTTCTAATTCATCTCTTAGTAGAACACCACCTCTCGAGCTGAGACCCAAGAATTCACCAACTGGGCATCTCACAAACCCCATGGTTTCACTAAATGGATTAACATTTGGCAACAAGCATCATTGGTTACAATCAATTACATGCCAAACGGTTCAATCAACCTTCCAAGCTTCCTTCTGTCAACACAACAGCGGGGAAACACTACTCAAGTGCTCATAATTACGCTAAGGAAGTTTCATGCGTAGTTTTCCATTTCTTTGGAACATTCCAAGGAAAGCATGGTTATAATTCAATAGAAGTGTTTCGCAAACAAGCTCATTGGTCAAGAATTTGTTTTAGGTAGTCTTTGCAATTGGTTTCAGTCCTACCAATTCCTCCCTTGGACATCAACTACTTTAGAAAATTTATTCTCGTCCTTATGATGAAATTTTCCTCTTCCAACGAAATAATTTTCTCTTTCGCTAAACCTATTTTTCTCTCATCTAATCATGGCGATGGAAAAATACGCCCGAACTGAATTGTTTCACTTGATCATGAGGATGGCCCAATTCTTTTCCATGTTTGACTAAATGGATTGTTTACTTTTATTTGCAATTGAAATGTAGGGCTTGTGGTCCCTCCCCAATAACCATGCCTTATCTTTGAATTAACATTCTTAATCACACTTTAATTCCACACTTAACATTAAAAATGTAATTAAGTTAAATCAAAATAGATTAATGTTAAATCATGGTTTAAGGATAAGGTTATAGTAGGGTGTCCCAACTAGGACCTTTCTAAATGTCCTTTTAACCCTAGGTGAATACTTGGGACCCAGTTCATTTCAGTGTTTTTCCTCCTAACAGTCAGTTGTGAATTTTATATGAATAATAGAAAAATACAAAATATTACAGCCTCATGGGCATTCATTGTAAATATTAACATTTGGACCTAAAAATAGTGGGGGTCTAGGAAAGTGGTATTACATTACCCTCCCCCTTAAAGTGTACACTATCCTTGGTGTTTCATTTTCCAAAAATTAATAATAATAAATTTCAAGATTTAATTACATATGTGCAACCTTCAAAATAGATGGGGTTACTCTTCCGACATCTTGTCTTCAAGTTCCTAGGTAACTTCCTTAGTACTGTAATGAGTCCATTGGATATTTACCTGACATATGGTCTTGCTCCTAATAATTTCGATTCTTCTATTCAATATGTAGATTGGTTGAACTAGGATTTCCCCTTTTGGTTCCACCTATATTATATACCAATCAAGTATATGATTAGAAGCATAAACATACTTTTTCAATATTGAAACATGGAAAACATTGTGAAATTTCACTATAGGGGGTATGGCTAGATCATCAGCCATTGGTCCTATTCTATTTTGGACCTCAAATGGTCCACAGATTCTAGAAATTAAATTTTTATAGCTACCCAACCACAATCAAGTATTTCTACCCTTGACCTTTAGGATCACTTTGTCCCCAACCTAGAACTCTGTATGCATCCTTTATTTCTCTGTATAGCTATGCTGTCAGTCTTGAGAAAAATTCAAATTATGCCTGATCCTAGTTAGTTTCTATTCCATATCCTGAAGCATTTCTAGTCCAATTATCATCCTATCTGTAGGCTTGTACCAATTCACTGGAAAATTACACTTCCTTTGATAAAGTGCTTTAAATGGACTCATCTTCATTGATTCCTGGTAACCAGTGTTGTAGGAAAACTCCACTATGCACAAATAGTCTTCCCATTTACTTTGCTTGTCCATTACATACATCTTGAACATGTCTTAAATGATTTGATTTACTCACTCGGTATGCCCATCTAACTATGGATGATAAGTTGTAGTGAAATTATTTTTTGTTCTCAATTCTTTGTATAATCCCTTCCAAAATTTTGAGTTGAACTTTGAATCTTGATCGGAAACAATTTCCTTCAGAGTACCATGTAACCTAGCAATTTCCTTCATGTAGATTTATGTGATCTTGACTACCTTAAATGTTTGATGTATAGATACAAAGTGGGTTTAATTTGTTAACTTGTAAATCACCACCATAATATATTCATGCTTCGTCAATGTCCGTGGTAGCTTCATAATAAAATCAATGATCACCACATCCTGCTTTAATTCTAGTACAAGAAATGGATGGAGTAGAGTAACATGATTTTGATGTTCTACTTTTACTCTATGATAGTACAAGCACTGAGTAATATACTTGGCCACTTCTTTCTTCATGCCCAACTAGTAGTATTCTTTCCTAAATGTTGTCAAGGTCTTTTGGTAACTAGGGTTACCTGCATAAGGGGCATTACGCATTTCCTTTAATGTTTTGAGAAATAATTGAGATTCTTGAACTCTAAATTTTTTATCAAGGATATGCTGAGGACCGGTAACAATTAACAATTCAATCACACATAATAATTAATCTACAACACAATATGTACCTTGGGGAAAATACTCATAATAGAAAGGATGAAAAACCCCAACAATTTTTCAGAGTATAATAGTAGATATATTGTAGAGAATGAATTTTACAACATAATCATATTTCCTGATAAGAGAGAATACAAAGAAATCGAGAAGACAGATCCATTGTAATGATTGTTATGAAATTTCCATATGCCTAGAATATTAATAACATGCCATAATGGCTGACATGCAAACCCTAGTGAATGGTTGCTTGATAATTATCCACACATGCATTGCAATTTCGAATAATCAATTTATGTATTTAATATTCAGCATGCACAACTAATGCACCATACCTTTAGTCATGGATATTAACTTATAGTTAACTGACATTGGATTGAACTAAATCTCTAATTGAATATTGATCACTTAGTAATTAACATGCTAGCATAAGTGTCATAGTGCAATAACTCAAGTGTCGCATGCAACACACTTTCTTAACTGAAGTGTCATCCTTTGATTAACTTAAGTGTCTTCTCTTAGTCTAACTAAAGTGTAAACACTTTACTTAACTAGTCCACCTTTTTTTAATCACGTAGTTAACCATTATTAACTGAATCTTGTTGAGTAATGAACATTGCGATCTTCTTTACTCAACTGAATGTTGATCATTAATAGTTCTACTGATTCTTTAACTAACGCAATCATTGAGGCATTCATATTGAATTGAAAGCTTTATAACTTGAGTTCACTTTGATTTCTCTTTCCCTCATTATATATTTATCTTACTGCATGGTCTATCTTTAATCATCTATTATATAATATTATACTCAGAAGGACTTTCACACATACTGATGATCATATATATTACCCCAGACCATATAGTCATATACTTAAGTAATTATCTCTAGAGGTGACCAGTATATAGAGGAGACTTAATAGCTTTATCCATCTCGAATGACCATGGTTAGTAATAAATCAATAGTATATCCTCATTACTTGATACAACTCAAGTCTCCAGTATTGATACAACACAAAACCCTAGTCTTGATACAACACAAAACCCTAGTCTTGATACAAATAAATACCATCTCCAGTTAAGGAGATCCATATCATAGGGTATTGATTATGACAATGATTTGACTTGATACAACAAAATTCTGAGTCTCGATACAACATAAGACAAATTTTGATACAACACAAGATCACAGTACAAAAATGTCACCTCAATAAATGAGAACATAGATAGGAATTGATACAACACAATTTCCTTACTTGATACAACATAAGTTTCTGACTTGATACAACACAATTCCCTAACTTGATACAACTGAAGTATGGAGAATGACTCCTGATGTTGTACATTTAACATTTCCTGCATTATTATTTTCTTCAAGTTACCTTCAGTTGGTACTTAAATCTTCCATTGAATTGAAGTATTCCATCTGCAACTAATTTATATTAGTGTTAAATTTTGGAATGCACAACATCACAATAGTATGTTCTGAATAATGTGTAATCCCAACCTAGATCTATATTACTAGAAAAGATTCACTTAGAATTTACCAAAGAGAAAGACAGGAAAATAGAATAAATATGAAGCAAATATTAAGTAGAAGACAAGAGTAAAACCACTCAAGTGGATTGATCCTCCATTGTGTATTATTCATTGAGATGAGTACAATATATAGTTTCTCTCAAGAGACAAAATCGAGAGGGTTAGTGGAGAGTTGAGTATCTCACATTAACATTGGCTTACCTTGACTAATTCTGCCAATCTATGACATTGTGCCAAGTGTAACTCCAAGTAGTGGCCATAATGAGGTGAAATGAACCTAAATGGACCATGAAGTGGTTAGGCTAGCCAACAACTATTAAAGGAACTATCATGAGGGATCTTAAGGAGGTTTAGTGGCTTGGTAGTGGCCATTAATGAGAAAATTGATCAAATCCTCAAGACAGTGCACCAAATCTCCTTAAAACAAGGAAATACAATAGCTACCCCATAAATGTAACACAGAGGGGTGCATTGACTCCATATAATAAGGAAAGGAGTGGGAAAGTGGGAAAAATGTTAGAATTGTTGTGCCATTTAGATCATCAAGCAATGAGTCCAAATTATTGATGCAGTGAATAGGAATGAATTACACAAACTGAACAAATCAAATCTCACAGGAAACATACAAGTATTGCCCATAGAATTACAATATTATCTTCATTAAAGAATACAGTGTTACAATAGTGTTACATAAGGAAGAATTTGAATCATTAGGGATGAATTCAAATCTACCAACTGACTCTAACTATATTTGATTGCATGGATAACTAAATATGTCTAAATCACTATCGGAGTCCAAGTGGTTAACTCCATATGTCTAATTGAGTCAATCCATCAATTATAATCAGTTAAACCAGTCTAATTGTTGTGGTAGGTGAGAAGTAGGTGAGAAATAACTCCTTCCCACATGCAGCCATACATAACTAGCGCTAACTGAAGTGGAGTAGAACTAACTGAAGAGTAACTAAGCTTAACTAGTTACCAACTCCCAACAACTAAAGGAGATTGGTGTCAGGACTCCCAATGGCTTATAAAATGTACGGATTGGCCCAGGAGGAACCTAAAATGATGCATGCAAGTGCAGTTAGTCTCTGTTAGCCTCTATAGGTGCTCTCCACACTATAGTGACTGGTACATGTGGCCCCATTAGGCCAAGTGGACCCAATAATTAATAAAATACTCCTAAGTTAGGCTAAAATAATCTAATAGACAGTTTAATGAAGGGAGGATTATAAATCCTAACACCCCCCCTGAATCCTAGCTTGGAAAACTACGGGCCTTGGAAACAAGGCCATAAGTCACCTATATACAATATAAAAGATAAAAAATGTTTCTTAATAAACCAAGGAAATAGGGGAAAACCTCATGGGAAAACCCCCCCTCAAGATAAGCAGTGAATCAAGAAAACAAGTTTTGAATAAAAACTTTGCCGTAATTTGCAGTACTATGCAACCGCAAATGCAGTATATTGGTTCTTTTGTGCAGCAACATCCTAATATTGTGCATGTGAACCTATGAATCCACACTAAATGAATATGTATGGAGGAATATTCCTCTTTGGAAGGAGAAGAATGTGCTCAACTGAATCAAGAATATAGACAGATGCAAGATGAAAACTGGACCCATGTAGAGCAACTGAAATCAACTCATAAGAGAACAAAAGTTCTTGAAAATTCAAACCATGTGAGGAACACCCAAGAAAATGATATGTTGCAGCCTTTGACATCAACCCATGTGAGGTAAAATCATCCCCAAGTGTTGGGAGAAAGTGTCCAGGCGAATGCAGAATGTCTCCATCTTTACTAGTTACGTGAGGAGATGAGCATGTGATCAAATAGATAGGTAGACAAGCCCTGAAACTGTGGATAGCGAATTATTGAGCTTCTTAATATGATATAGGTTCAGAAATAAACAATGATTCACAAAATATAATATCATCAAACTCATAAGAGGAAACTAACATCGAATCCCTAGCAACAAGTTAGAAAAAGACTTGAGGTGCTTGATTTTTCACACCAAAATGGATGAGAGCAGCTACAAGCATTACTGAAAGATATTGAAACTTAAAACCTGAAACAAATAATATCATATCATATCCAAATAATCTCATATCATATCCAAATAGGATCATATCATATCCAAGAGTGTGATCCACGACGATGGTTGGTGCACAATTTTCTCCTTCATCAAAACCTTGAGGATTGGTGCATGCAATCATGTAGGAATTTTCTAAAAGCTCAAGATTAATGAGGATGAATGGATATATCCTAAAATATAATATTGTTTCAAAATATCCATATATACATAAAATATAATATCATCAAACTCATAAAAGAATACTAACATTAAATCACCAGCAACACCTTTGAAGGGGAATTCTGGTACTTGATTTTTCACACCAAAATTGATGAGATCGGCTACAAGCAACACTGGAATCTCTTGAAACTTAAAAATTGAACCAATTAATATCATATCATATCCAAATAAGATCATATTAGATGAAAATAGGTTATATCATATCCAAGGGTGTGCTCCACTGAGATGGTAGATGCATAATTTTCTCCTTCTTCAAAACCTTGAGTATTTGTGCATGAGATCATGTAAGAATTTGATGGAAGCTCTAGATCAATGAGAGTAAATGGATCAATCCTATAATCTGATATTAGTTTCAAAATATCCAAATATTGACAAAATATAATATCAACAAACTTATGAGAGAAAATTGACATCAATTCCCCAGTAGTAATTTTGAAAAAAAACTTTTGGTATTTGATTTTTCACACAAAAATTGATGAGACCAGCTACAAGAAACACTAAAAGCTCTTGAAACTGAAATATTGAACCAATTAATATCATATAAGATCCAAATAATATCATATCATATCCAAATGGGTTCATATTGGATCCAAGGGTGTGCTCCATCGAGATGGTCGATGCACAATTTTCTCCTCCTTCAAAATTCTGAGTATTGGTGGATCCAATCATGTAGGAATTTGTTGGAAGCTCTATATAAATGAGAGTGAATGGATCACTCATAAAATATGATATTATTTCCAAAATATCCAAACAATTACTTATCTACACACCAACAACATCATTAGAGGCAGGGAAATCAAATTCCTCTCCCTTTATTGGAGCAATCATTGGTAAACTATGCACATAATTTATAATAGAAGAATCATTGGAGAATTTTTTCATATAATGAAAGAATTTCTTGAAACTACTGGTATGTAATACTGTGAACTCATTCTCCAAAAATTTTCCCCGAAGCTCATATTGCTTTCCAAACAATACTTCAAGATTCTCCCAAGCTTCTTTGGGAGTCCTCAAACCTTCAAGGTGGAAGAGGAGATCTCTAGAGATATGAGTACATAGATAACACAAATATTCATCTAAGAGGTTCAGAAACTTGTTTTTGTTAGCTGGATGATGGGGCTTAGTATCCCTTCCTAGTATTATCTTGTAGTAGCCTTTTTAACGCAAGGCCAACTACATATCTTCCCTTCAATCAACATAGTTGAAGGGTGTTAGGATCCAAGGTGTGGAATATTGAGAATCCATAATTCTCCTGTTGATCAGACAATATGTCCAATCAAGCTACGTAGCACTACAAAAAATAAAAACATTCAACCTATGTTAGAATCAATCCTTCCCTCTCGACATGAACACTTTCTCAGGGTCCATCATGCCTGCACTGCCACTTTGAACAAATTCAAAGGAATCAAGGAACTCTTTGTAGGACTTTTGTGGAAACCCAGCTACTTCTGGTGTTTAATGGAGAGTAGAAAGACTTGAATCTTGCTTGACATGGCTCTGATACCATGTTAGAATTATTGTTTTATTTAGATTATCAAGCA
The DNA here is from genome assembly GCA_001517045.1 of Pseudotsuga menziesii. Lineage (NCBI taxonomy): Eukaryota > Viridiplantae > Streptophyta > Pinopsida > Pinales > Pinaceae > Pseudotsuga > Pseudotsuga menziesii. Next base: position 75,087 of record LPNX010336588.1, on the reverse strand, counting down.
ACGAGTTTGAAATGATTGATTCAGTGAATAGGAATGAATTATACAAACTGAACAAATCTAATCTCACAGGAAAGAAACAAGTATTTCTCAGATAATTATAATATTATCTTCATTAAAGAATCTGGTGTTACAATAGTGTTACACAAGGAATAATTTGAATCACTAGGGATGAATTCGAATATACCAACTGACTCTAACTATATCTAACTGCATGGCTAACTAAATATGTCTAAATCACTATTGAAGTTCAAGTAGTTAACTCCATATGTCTAATTCAGTCAATCCATTAGTTATAATCAGTTAAACCAATCTAGCTGCAGTGGTAGGTGAGAAGTAGGTGAGAACTAGCACCTTCCCACATGTAGCCATGCATAAATAGCACTAACTAAACTGGAGATGAACTAACTGAATGTAACTGAAGAGTAACTAATATTAACTAGTTACCAACTCCCAACAACTGAAGGAGGTTGGTTCCAGGACTCCCAGTGGCTCCTAAAATGTAGGGATTGACCTAGGAGACACCTAAACTAATGCATGCAAGTGCATTCAGTCTAAGTTATCCTCTATCGGTGTTCCCCACACTATAGTGACTAGTACATGTGGCCCCATTACTACAAGTGGACCCAATGGTACTAGTGAACCCAATAATTAATAAAAGACTCCTTAGTTAGGATAAAATAATCTAATAGATATTTTGGTCAAGGGAGGATTATAAATCCTAAAAAAAACAATCTTTTATGGCATAACCACTAGTCTAAGTGGGTCAAATTTGGACAAAATTGGATCCAAGACACTAGACTAGGAACTAGAACCATTTTCACATGGAATAACTTACACTAAACACTTGGAACCTTATGCAAAGATTATTAACCAAGGTCTATATGGGAAATATGTTCCCACGCCCCCCATTAATCCAAAATGGTTGTGAGCAATTATTAATAGTCCAAGCAACAAGGATTATGGTCACCCTTTACATTATTGATCCATGTGAATTGAGGAAAGAGACATAACCACACAGGGAAAAATCTCCTTAGAAAATGGACATGAAAGAGATACCAAAATCTATATACACTCCAAACTAAATTAGTATGTCTAGAGGAATCTTCTTTTTGGGAAGAAGTGGAATGTGCTCAACCAACTCATGAATGTGTACAAATGCATGATGAATCTTTGGACCATGTAGAACAACTAAATTTGACTAATAGGAGAGAAAAGGTTTCTCTTCAAACTTGAAATTCGAACCAACCATGGTTCCATGTCCACAAGAGACTTGAAGTGCTTGATAATACGTTGCCCCAAGTGAATCATAAGACTCATAAAGCATCAACTTCTAAATAAGGTTGTAATCAGCTCCAAGAAGATGGAACAAGAGTTGAAAATGTGTCAATGTGATGGAAAAGGCTTCTCCATCTTCAAATGAGCTCAAAGCAATTCTGCTATTCATGGTGTAGGAATACATAAGAAGCAAAACATCATGAAGCAATGAGATATCTTCACTTGACCTCCAAGTTTCTTTTTGACCATCTTTCAAACCAATACTCTCATGTGAATAAAAACAATCTTCTAGAGAAGGCTCACTATGATCACCAACTAGCAACCTATCTTAAACATTTGTAATAGAAGACATAGAGGATAAAGACATGGAATGGAGAGATTATTCTTCAATAGTATTGATGGCAGCAACTTGTATGTTATCTTCATGAAAATAAACTTCTTGGAAAGGAGAGGAATCCACATAGGAATAAATTTGACTTGGATAATTTGCTGAATCTATATCTTCTTCTTCTTCTTCATTTTTAAGAATTTCATGACAAATCGAATCCATGAAGTTATTGTAGGCACTTATAAACAAAACTTGGAAATCTAGTTTTGAAGCAAGACTAGAACCCCATAGGATCTGATACCATGTGAAATTTTGGAATGCCCAAAATCACAATAGTATGTTCTGAATATTGTGCAATCCTAACCTATATCTAGATTACTAGAGCAAGCTTCACTAGAATTTACCAAAGAGAAAGACAAGAAACTAGAAGAAATATGAAAAAAATATTAAGTAGAACACAAGAATAATGTTTTTTTATTGTATTGATATTCCATTGTGTATTATTCACTGATATGAGTACAATATATAGTTTCTCTCAAGAGACAAAATCAAGGGGCTTAGTGGAGAGTTGAGTATCTCACATTAATGTTAGCTTATCTTGACTAATTCTCCAAGTCCATGACATTGTGCCAAGTGTAAATCCAAGTAGTGGCCATAATAAGGTGAAATAAACCTAAATGGACCATGAAGTGGTTAGGATAGTCAACAAGTGTGAAAGGAACCATCATGAGGGTGCTTTAGGTGGTTTAGTGACTTGGTAGTGGCCATTAATGAGCAAATTGACCAAATTCTCAGGAGGGTGCACAGAGTCTCCTTAAAATAGGGAAATGGAATAACTACCCCATAAATGTAGCATATAGGGGCACATTGACTCCATAGAATAAGGAAAGGAGTGGTTAAGTGGAAAAACAATATTTTATGGCATAACCACTAGTCTAAGTCGGTCAAATGTGGACAACTAGCATCCAAGACACTATAGTATGATCTAGAACCATTTTCACATGGAACAACTTACACTAAACACTTGGAACCTTACGAAAATATTATTAACCAAGGTATAGATGAGAAATATGTTTCAACATGGAAAAATTTTAACATCTTGTTTATTTTCTGCAACACTGCCACTACTTGCAAATAATGATCATCTTCCTTTAATGCCTCCTATGACCTGATTTTTAAATTAGATCTCCAATCATTGATGGATGACACTTGCATTAACTAACACTTTCTACTAAGTGCATCAACTAATCTATTCTCTTTCCCTTTTATATACATGATTCCAAAGTTTAACTCACTTAGAAATTCAATCCACTTGGCTTGTCTCACATTCAAATGAGGTTGCTCTCACAAATACTTTTAAATGTGATGATTAGTATTTAAATAAAGCTTGTTCCCCATGAGATAATTCCTCCACATCCAGAGTGCATGAAACATGGATGCTAACTCCAAATCAATAGTAGTATAGTTATTCTCATGATCCTTTATCTTCTATGATTCATAGCAAACCACATGCCCATCTTGCATTAGAAATCCATCTAGTCCTTCTAAAGATGCATTAGTACAAACCATATACTCATGGTCTTGATAAAAAATATTTAATATCGGAACACATGTGAGCAACTCATATAAAAGTATGAAACGTTTTTCACACTTTTGATTCCAGATGAACTTCACACCCTTCTTCTATAAGGATGTAATTGAATTTGCAATCTGAGAGAAATCTTGTATGAGCCTTCTATAATAGCCTACTAGACCCATAAACAATCTAATTTTTGTGACATTTTTTATGGTAGGCCATTTCTTTATAGCCTTTATACTAGTTGGGTCCACTACTACACCCTACTTAGAGATGATATGTCCCAAATACAACATCTTCCTCTAATAGAATGATCATTTTCTAAGCTTAGCATGCAATTGATTCTCTCTTAGTATTTGTTGCGTAATATTGATGTTTTCTTCATGTTCTTCCTCATATTTGGAATATATCAAGACGTCGTCCAGGAAAACTATAATGAATTTATCTAAATACTCCCTAAACACTCCATTCATCAAACACAAATGCATTTGAGGAATTTTTCAATCTAAAGAGAAAGACTATATACTCATAATGCACATACACGATTTTAAACATTTTTTTATGAGGTCTTCATCCTTGATATGCACCTAGTGATATCCATACCTCAAATCAATTTTAGAAAATATTGTTCCTCCCCTCAATCTGTCGAATATGTCATCAATCCTCGGTAATGGATACATGTTATTTATCGTGGCTCTATTCAATTTCCTATCATCCATACATAATCTAAATGTGTCATCCTTCTTTCATATGAATGGGGCAGTTTCTCCCCAAGGTGAAATACTAGGGTGTATGTAACCGTTCTTTAGAAACTCTTCCTCTTGCAATTGCAATTCCCTCAATCGTGGAGTGCTCATTCTATAAGATATTTTGATATTGGCATTGCCCCAAGCACCAAGTGAATGGTGTCACATGTGCATTTGATGAATTTTGATCTCAATCATTCCGATCCATGGATGTCATCTTCGATTTATTTTCCAATACCCGTCACTATAAAAAATGTAGTCATTCACCATTGCATTGTTGATGAGAGTGCATCCACATGCATCATGTCCACCTTTTTCTGGAAAGATCTTGGGTCATCCCAGTTAGAGCCATCCTCAAATTCCTTGTGTGGATATGATGGGCATGCTGCACAACCCCATGGACTTATCCCAAATGTTCCTATTGAGTTATCCAACAATAATATCTTGATAGATATTGAATCGATTAAATTCCAATTTGATTACAATATACTCCTAGGGTGTATTTGTTAGAATAATCAACCCATAGTTTACTACCTTAGCCATTAATTTAATTATTTTTGTCTTATTTGCCTAGTTTATGTGCCCCACCTTATGCAAGTTGTCAATTACCTAGCCATAGTGGTCCAACTTGCCTAATTTGACCCATGTAGTGCTTGGGAAACCTCAAGGAATCAATTCTGCTTTATTCCTGGCCTCCTAGGTGCCCTTCTGCTTTTTCTGCTTTATTGCCTGCTTTTTCAGTGTTTTAAGGCAATAGGGAAAGTTTGACTAGGTGAGGTGAACTAGTTTTTTGTCCTCTTCATCCTCCACTCTTTTCTCCTTGTAAAAGCATGTATTAGTTGTCATTCCATCACTCTTTAGCTTGCGTAATCCCTTTTTCTAATTCATGAGCTCCATGACTGATTTGGGATCAACTTTTTGCACCTATGGGGGATTTGCTTATTTTTAGTAAGCCTGCTTTATGCTAGATTCGAATTGATCCTCATGCATTCAAATCCCTGATGTATTTTATTTATACAGCAACCTATTATTTTATAGGGTTGGCTATTGTACATTGAGTTAATACAGTTTAGTGTTTAGCTCCAATTTCAGTCTCTTTTGTGAATGATTTTGCATGATCAATTGTTAATTGTTGTGAGTAAAATTAATCTATCACTGGGTTCAATTTCCACATGGTATCAAAGCCATTGTAGATCAATTTCTCTCCTTCAATTTTTTTTTGCAGGTTCGACATCAGTGACTGGGAGCCTTCTACTGACAGCCGGGACAGATTTTTTAAGCTATGGATCAATCACAAAAAACTATCTTGACTCCCTTCAATTTCTTTTAATGGAAAGCAGAGATGGAGATACTGTTGAGAGTGAAAGGCCTCTACAGGGTGACTATGGAAACAGAAGCAGAGCCCAATGCAGCTGCAGAGAAGATAAAATGGCACAACAGGAGGGATGAGGCCTATGGTCTCCTGTGTCTGAGTATTTCCAGAGACCTCCTTTTCCATCTTGATGGATTGACATCACCGAATGAAGTATGGGAGAAGCTTTCTGATCTTTTTGGAAAGACAGATGAGATGAGGGGACATCAAATTGAAAATGAGCTGATTTCTCTGAGTCCAAATAGCTTTGAATCCCTGCAACTATATTTATCCAAGTTCAAAGCACTTGTTTTGTCGCTGAAACAGTGTGGGATCAAAAAGAGGGATGATCAGCTCATCCTGGACATTCTCTCGAAGCTAGGCACTGACTATTAAGTGTTTGTTTCGACCTTCTATGCCACAAAACTGACAGCTTGAACCTGGAAGATGCCTAGCCTTGCAGATTTCATGGAATCTCTCACACAAGAACAGGATAAGCTGGTGATGATGGGCACCATCAAACCATCCAAAGATCAAGCTCTGATTGCTGGAGATTCGAAGGTGGATTCAAAAAGCAAAAAGAAAGCTAAAAGTCCACCCGAGCAAAAGAGAGACAAGAAACAGTCTCCGGAGGAGCCACAAGGTTCCAAGAAGAACTACTAGAAGAAGAAAAACAAAGGTGAAATGAACAAGTGCGCATACTGCAATAAGGGAAATCACACTGAAAGCTCTTGTATGAAGAAGCAAATAGACATGCTGACCCAACTCCTAGAGAAGAATGGCATCTCCCTTCCAGAAATCTTAAAGAAGAGAGAAGGAGGATCAAGATCAGATGACAGAGAGAGAGTTCATGCATTGGTTGTTGGCACATCAAGCTCACCTAGTTTTATCATTGATTCTAGAGCTTCAAGACACATGGTTTCGACCAAGGAGGCCTTCTCCTCACTTGACATGTCGAAAGGACCACCTATAGTACTGGGAGATGACTTTCTCACTGAAAGTTTGGGAAAAGGGAGGATTGATCTTGATCATGGTCAGTTCAGCAATGTGTTGTATGTGCCTGGTCTTGCCTCCAACCTCTTGTCAGTGTACCAGATGACCCACACTGGGTCTCCTAAGAAGGTCATATTCTCTCCCGATGAAGTTGAGATCATAGAGGTCTCAAGTGGTAGAGTCATTGCAAAAGGAGTTGCGAATCATGCTCAAAAGGTATACATGTTCTCACACTTCCTACCTTACTCAAACCCCTCTGCTCTTCTGATTCATGCTAATGAAGCAAGCAAGCTTTGGCATGAAAGATTTGGCCACCTAAACTACAAATATCTTTCTGATCTTAGTGAAAAAGATATGGTCATAGGGTTTCCCAAGATAAAATTTTCCAAAGGAGTCTGCCAAGATTGTATCCTAGGAAAACACCCAGAGCATAAATTTGAGAGAGCTAGTCATGAGAGAACCTCTGCACCCCTCAAGCTGATCCACAATGATGTTGCTGGCCCATTCCCTCATATGTCCATGAGTTAGGACAAATATGCATTGACTTTCATTGATGACTTTTCCAGGTATTGCTGGGTTCACTTCCTGAAACACAAGTCTGAAGTTTTTGGCCTATTCAAAGTCTTTAAGGCTTTGGTTGAGAACCAGTCTGGAAGGAAACTCAAGGCCCTCAGATCTGACAATGGTGGTGAGTATGTCAAGTCTGAGTTTATTAATTATTTTTCAGATCCAGGTATTCAGATGCAGCATTGTATCCCTTACACACCACAACAAAATGGTGTTGCTGAGAGGAAGAACAAATCACTGAAGGAAATGGCAACATGCATGATGGAGGCCAAAAATTTTCCACCAAAGTACTGGGCCGAAGCTATCAAATGTGCAGCCTATATTCAGAATAGGGTGCCTCATAAATAGCTTGATGGCATGAGTCCCTTCGAAGCATGGAGTGGGCACAAGCCAGATGTGACCCATTTCAGGATTTTTGGCTCAAAGGCTTGGGCTAGAATTCCAACAGAGAAGAGGAAGGCTTTGCAGCCCCAAAGCCAAGAGTGTCTTTTTGTTGGATACTCTAAAGATTCAAAAGGGTACAAACTGATAAATTTGAGCACAAACAAAGCCTTCATCGAAAGATGTGTTCAGTTTGAAGAAGAACCCCTTGTAGCAGTGGAAGTTGGAGAAGCCTCTTCTCCACCTGAACCTTAGGAAGTAAGTAAAGAGTTTGTTGAACATACTGATTCTGATTTGTCTGATGGAGATGAGTTTATTATAGACCCTAATATCCCTACAATGCCAAAATGGGAAGCCAAGACACTACATGCAGCAGGAGAGCTAGCTGGGGATCCCAATGACCCAAGGAGGACTAGATCTCAGTTTGAGAGTGGTCTGTGCATGAAGGATCCTATGTTTGGTGAAAAATGATATTTGATGGTGTATTCTGATCCTCAAACATATGAAGAAGCAGCATGAGATCCAAGATGGCAAACAGCCATGAAGGAGGAGTTCAGCTCACTCCAGAAGAGCAACACATGGGAGCTAGTGGATCTTCCTCCAGGAAGAAAGTTAGTCCAGTGTAAGTGGGTCTATAAGAAAAAAATTGCTGCTGATGGTTCACCACTAAATTAAAAGTCCAGATTGGTAGCCAAGGGATACTCACATGTTCATGGCATAGATTACAATGAGACCTTTGCCCTAGTGGCAAAGATGGATTCCATCATGCTAGCCTTAGCCATTGCAGCCTCAAGGAAATGGGAGGTACATCACATGGATGTAAAATGTTCCTTCCTGAATGGATATCTCACTAAAGAGATATATATGTAGCAAACTCAAGGTTTTTCTACTAACCCTTCTCTTGTGTGCAGGTTGACAAAGTCATTGTATGGGCTAAAGAAAGCCCCCAGGGCTTGGTATGCCAAGATCGATAGCTTCTTGCTATCACTGAATTTTGTTCGGTGCAAATCAGATCCAAATGTCTATTTGAAGTTAGTTAATGGTTCATTATTTATCATTGTGTTATATTTTTATGACCTCCTCATTACAGGAAGCTCAAAGGCTGAGATTGCTTCCTTAAAGGGTGCTATGAACCAAGCCTTCTCCATGACAGATTTGGGGCTCTTAAGTCAATTTTTGGGGCTTGAGATTGCTCAAACCAAAGCTAGAATCAAGGTGCACCAGTACAAATATGCCTTGGACTTGCTGAACAAATTCAAAATGAAGGATTGCAAAGCAAGAAAAACTCCTTTCCTTTCAGGAGTGAAGCTGGAAGAAGCTGATTCTTCACCTATGGTAAACAATACACTGTATAGGCAATTGATTGGATGTTTGTTGTATCTGACACATACTAGACCTGATATTTCTTATGCAGTAAGTGTGGCTTCTAGATACATGGATCAGCCTCATGAGATCCATTGGAAAGCAGCCAAAAGGATCCTTAACTTTGTTCAGGGAACAAGGACACATGGGATCTTCTATAAAGCAAAATCTGATCTTGATTTGATTGGATTTACTGACAGTGATTGGGCAGGTGATAGAACAGATAGAAAGTACACATTAGGATATGTGTTCATTATTGCAGAAGGGCTAATCAGCTGGTCAAGCAAGAAACAGAGTGACATTGCACTCTCATCTACAGAAGCAGAGTACAGAGGAGTTGTTAATGCAACAACTCAATGTTTATGGTTGCAGGGATTACTTTGAGAGTGTGGCTTTGAATCAGAGTACTCAACTACCATCTACTATGATAACCAGAGTACCATTCGAATCTGCAAAGATCCAGTTCAGAAGCAGAGAACCAGACACATTGAGATCCATATGCACTACATCAGAGAGCTTGTGCATGATGGCACCATTCACCTAATCTTCTGTTGATCTTCAAAACAAGTAGCTGATATCTTCACCAAAGCATTTTGTGAGAAGACCTTCAGCAATCTCAAATCACTGCTGGGGATTGCTGATCATGCTGTGAAGCATGAGTGAAGACAATATTTCCAACTTTTGTTTTACAGTCCATGTTTAAGGGAGGATTTTCCCAAGTTGGTTTTGCCTCTTTCCTTGTTTAAATGGACATGCAGTATGTAAAGGGTGACTAAGCCTTGTTGCTAGGCCCTATAATTTTCTGATATATTACTCATAATTCAGGCTTAAGGGGGGGTGTTAGAATAATCAACCCATAGTTTACTACCTTAGACATTAATTTAATTATTTTTGTCTTATTTGCCTAGTTCATGTGTCCCACCTTATGCAAGTTGTCAATTACCTATCCATAGTGGTCCAACTTGCCTAATTTGACCCATGTAGTGCTTTGGAAACCTCAAGGAATCAATTCTTCTTTATTCCTGGCCTCCTAGGCGCCCTTCTGCTTTTTCTGCTTTATTGCCTGCTTTTTCAGTGTTTTAAGGCAATAGGGAAAGTTTGACTAGGTGAGGTGAACTAGTTTTTTGTCTTCTTCATCCTCCACTCTTTTCTCCTTGTAAAAGCATGTATTAATTGTCATTCCATCACTCTTTAGCTTGCCTAATCCCTTTTGCTAATTCGTGAGCTCCATGACTGATTTGGGATCAACTTTTTGCACCTATGGGGGATTTGCTTATTTTTAGTAAGCCTGCTTTATGCTAGATTCGAATTGCTCCTCATGCATTCGAATCCCTGATGTATTTTATTTATACAACAACCTATTATTTTACAGGTTTGGCTATTGTACATTGAGTTAATACAGTTTAGTGTTCAGCTCCAATTTCAGTTTCTTTTGTGAGTGATTTTGCATGATCAATTGTTAATTGTTGTGAGTAAAATTAATCTATCACTGGGTTCAATTTCCACAGTAGTTACATGTACGCTATGAAATTCATCACCTCAACCATTTTTCTAACCATGATGTACCCCCATGAAGGGAAGATAGTCAAAAATGACTGACTAATGTACTATGACCCCAAGGGGCCCGCCACCCCAAACAAATTTCCTACCCATGGTGGAGAATTTCATGAAAAATGATTTTATCTTGTCACTCTCCACTATCAAGCCAAGTATTTTTCAAGAGGCCCCCATGACCACCACTTTTTCAGTGTTACCATTACCCCCAATTATGGTGCATATATATGGCCTTTGTACACTCTCCTTCGATACATGTACACCTCAATATAAACCCTAGAAGTAGCCAAAACCATAATAAATTTCAATGCATGTCCCTAATTATTTTTGAGGTAAAGAATGGGGAGATACAACCATTAACCACATCCCCTTCTTGCTCTTGCCTTCAAGCTGTTAGGATTATTAATCCTCCCTTGTCCAATTTGGTCATATGTCTAAATCAGGATTCATGTCTAAATCAGGAGTCCATCCAGTCTATTTATAGTCATTAACACCATTGGGTCCACTTGGCCTAATTAGGGCACATGTTTCAGTTACTAAAGTGTGGGGAACACTAATTGAGGCTCACTGCCACTGATTGCACTTGATTGTATTAGTTTAGGAGCCTCCTATACCAATCCCTACAATTTAGGAGCCACTGGGAGTGCCGAAACCAACCAAGGTCAGTTCAGTTGAGTTGATGACTAGTTAAGCTAAGTTAGGAGTCAGTTACATTCAGTTCTAGTCCTTTGCATTTAGTTAGCGCTAGGTTTACTTGAATGAACTTAGGAGGGGCACATTTTTTACCTACCACAGTTAGTTAGCCTTAGTCAACACTAAATGTAACACTTGAGTTATGTTTTAGAACTTCGATGAACTCCGGTTATGGTTTAGGCAAGGTCAGTTAACTATTGAGTCCTCCGATAGTGATTTAGAAAAGGTCTTAGTTACCTACAGTCAAGTAGAGTCTAATCAATTCGAATTTCCTCATGTGGATTCAAATTTCTTGTGGCTATTAAATCCATTGTACTTCATTGTAGTTATCTATCTAATTACTCTTTGATTAATGAAAAGCATTTGCAGCTGCAAGCCATTTTTGCACTGTTTCATTCTTCAATAACTGAGTAAATTGTGTGATCTATCATGTGAGTTGTGTGTTTGTCCACAGATCTATGTGCTCAATTTAATATGGTATCAGAGCCTCAGCAGACAAGGAACTTCTCCTCCTAAGATCTCCTACTGGATCATTTTTTGAGCAAAATTGCTCCTTCCAGCACTGCAGAAGAAGCGGAGAATTTACCACTTAATATCCCAAGAAAAGGAATTGTTAATCAAGCTTGCTTGATTAACTAAGCTGGGTGTGAAGAAAATTCCAAAAGTGCAGGTTTTCCAGCCTTACGGTGCCCTTTTTTTTGTTTTGTAGGTACAACTTCGAAATGAATTCATCAGTTCCTCTTCTCACCCGATCCTCAGACTATTATGAATGGAAGGTGAAGATGATTATATTTTTGAATAGACAAGATCTCTTTTGGGTGTCTGGTGGATTCAGTAGAAAATATTTTGAGAGTGAAAATTACTGGTTAAATGCAAAGGATGTAGCTTTTGAAATAATGAAACTGGCTCTTTCTCCTAGCATGCGCTACCTCAGTAGATCTATGAAAGATCCACAATAACTCTAGACAAGATTGGAAAGAACCTTTGGAATGATTGATGAGGATCATAATAGAAATTTGGAGAGCACATCCAACACCATAAGCATCTTTGATCCAAAAATCTTGGCCTCCACTCTCTCTGATGAAGTTGTTCAAGATGAAGAAGAAGCAGAAGTTTCTACACAATCAATTCGAATTGAAGACAGTCTCCATGCTGTGACTCCTTCTCCTGATGCTCCGAAAGTTTATGAGATCTCTGATATCTCATATCCCCATATTTTTGAAGCAGAAGAATACATTCAAATCTATGATATTGAAGAAAAATACTGCTGCACTTCCATGCAAACATTCACTGGTGATTTTCCTTTGAATTCTGTGCAAAATTTACCGGTAATTGCTTCTGAAAGTGAAGAGAAATTTGATTTTTCTTCCCTCTAATGTTTCTACTAGTGTGCAAATATGTGATACCTTGGATATTTTTGAAGAAATATCAGATTACCAGAGTGAACCATTCGCTCTTTTCCAGCAAATTCCTGCAAGATTGCATGCACCAAAATTCAGAATTTTGAAGAAGAAGAAAGCTGTGCATCCACCGTCTCGGTTAACCATTTATTTGAATCTGATATTAAACTTATTGGATATGTTATGATATTATTTATCTCTGATCTGATATTTCTTGGTTTAACATATCAAATTCATAATCTTTTAGTATTGCTTGTAGCTGTTCTCATCAACGGTGTGAAGAAACAAGTACCGCAAGTCTCCTACAAAACTGCTGCTGGGGATTTGATTCCATTTCACAGTTTTGGATCTGTTTTGAACCTGTTTAGATATGATTTAATTTCTGATATGATATTGCTTAGTTCATATTTTAAAATTCAAAATATTTCAATCATGCTTGTAGCTGCTCTCACCAAATCCGGTGTGAAAAATCAAGTACTGCACTTTCTCTTCAAAACTGTTGATGGGGATTTGGTGTTAGTTTCCTGATATGAGGTTTCTGATATTTTATCATGTGATTCATTATCTATTTTAGAAGCTATATCATAATATGGAGCTCAATCATTTTCTCTCAACGGTCCTAGTGCTTCTCTACCATTGATCACATGCTCATCTCCTCACAGAACTAGTAAAGAGGAAGATTTTCTGCATCCACCTGGACAATTGCTCCTAACACTTGGGGTTGTTCTTACCACTCATGGTTTTCTGTTCATGGATGCAACATATTAGTTTCTTTAGTGTTCCTCACATGTTCTGAATCCTCAAGAACCTTTTCTCACTTATCAGTTGACTTCAGTTGCTCTACATGGGTCCAGTATTCATCCGACAGTTGTCTATATTTTTTATTTAGTTGCGCATATCATTCTTCTTCCAAAGAGGAATATTCCTCCAGACATAATGATGGATAGGTTCACATGCCAGGCCCCAGGATACCTGTGCAAAGAAGAACCAGATTGATCCTCATTCTACCTGCTTAATTAGAGGGTTTTTTTTCTTCCATGTGCTTTTTCCCCAACACCTTGTTTTTGAGCAGTTACTTTACTTTACTTGATGTAATGGGTGACCTATGGTCTTAGTTACCAGGGCCCATAGATTTTCCAAGTTAGCATTTAGGGGGGATTTTAGGATTATTAATCCTCCCTTGTCCAATTTGGTCATATGTCTAAATCGGGAATCCATCCAGTCTATTTATAGTCATTAACACTATTGGGTCCACTTGGCCTAATTGGGGCACATGTTTCAGTTACTAAAGTGTGGGGAACACTAATTGAGGCTCACTGCCATTGATTGCACTTGATTACATTAGTTTAGGAGCCTCCTATACCAATACCTACAATTTAGGAGCCACTGGGAGTGCCAAAACCAACCAAGGTCAGTTCAGTTGAGTTGATGATTGGTTAAGCTAAGTCAGGAGTCAGTTACAATCAGTTCTAGTCCTCTACATTCAGTTAGCACTAGGTTTACTTAACTGAAATTACGAGGGGTGCATTTCTCACCTACCAAATCCTGTTAGCCTTAGTCAACACTGAATGTAACACTTGAGTTGTTTTTTAGAACTCCGATGAACTCCGGTTATGGTTTAGACAAGGTCAGTTAACTATTGAGTTCTCCGATAGTGATTTAGACAAGGTATTAGTTACCTAGAGTCAAGTAGAGTCTAATCAATTCAAATTTACTCATGTGGATTCAAATTGCTTGTGGCTAATAAATCCATTGTACTTCATTGTAATTATCTATATAATTACTCTTTGATTAATGAAAAGCATTCACAGCTGCAAGCCATTTTTGCACTGTTTTATTCTTCAATAACTGAGTAAATTGTGTGATCTATCATGTGAGTTGTGTGTTTTTCCACAGATCTATGTGCTCAATTTAATACAAGCATCATGAGAACACCTATTATGGAAACCCTCTACTTGTTGGGTTTAAATTTGGGCATCCCAGTTTGGTACCTTACACCTTCAAACCCTGCTTCAACCCCACTCGTCATATTGAAACCAATCCAACCTATAAGTACCACCAACCAACCACCCCACAACATACCCTTGGGTCTGGTACCTCCTCATCCTGCAACCCATACAAAACCTAGAACCTACTCCTAAGAATAATGAAGGGGGAAGCACAACTAGTAAAAATTAGATCAAGGTCATGAGTACACTATCGTTTACTTTGAATCGAACACCAACACATTGCATGTTGTGTGACATCATCGGTCATCCTACCCAGAAATGTACACAGTTTATTATTCTACGAACATATTTTCAAATTCTCGATGATGGCAAGAACATTCTCCCGGTCCATACCCACAACCCTACCCAACAAAAAAAAGTCTCTTTGAATGAGCCATTCATGTGTGATCTGCGGTCTGTATGGTCACTACTCCCACCATCGCACTGACTTAGACAAATACCAGTATGTCTTGGATAACTTATGAAATCTCTCTCTTGAGTCACAAATCACCTTTGTATAAGAGATACACCCCTAGGAATCCTCTTTGAGTGATATAAACACTATTTAGTTCATCTCATATTGTGATGTGCCTTCCTCATCATCCCACACCACTATGAGTGTGTTAATGAAAATGATTCCCTTCAGCCTACTTATTCGATCCTTGTTAACACTAGGTAAAAGTTAAAAAAGTTTTGGCTTGAAGAGGGAAACCTGGTCACAATGTGAACAAGGTTGCGACAGAGCATGGGTACAAATGGTCGGCTCCGATAATTTTTACAGTTTTTTAGGAAAAGTAACTGCATTGATAAAGTCAGAAGGATAATTCGGTGAGTTAGTTAGAAGGGTTTTCCACTTTCAGGTAGTGGGCACGAGATGTAATTGCGTCCAAGAGAGCCTATTAAAATGTAAAGGGTTGGGATTTTTGGGGGTTGAGTTCTATGTGTTCGGTTTATTCCTATTCAGTTTCCTCTAGTTCAGAAGGTTGAGTTATGTGTTTTATTTGGTGGAGTTTTGTACGAAGAAAAATAGACGTTCATGTGAGGAATATTTTGTAATGTTAGCAGAATGTGTGCATTTTATGAAAGAGATGAATGAGAGTCAAGGAAGTACTGTTGATTCATAGGCTATGTGCATGGACTGAAAGTAATGGATATTGTGGAGAGATGTCTATAGGATGTGTGCATAGACCAAAGCATTCAAGACCCAATTCTTTCTAATTAATGAACACTTTTGTTTTTTTTCCCGTATGGGTTTGCACATTAAACTTTTTGTATCGAATGGTGCATGATAATTTTGTGAATGTTTTATTTTTTGTATCATTGCGACTTATGATAACATGCTAGCTTGTGATTAAGTAATTGAATTGATAAGGATTAATAGATATTATTGATATGTGTGAGTATATGCATTGTTTGTAGACCTCTACTTCTAATTATGTGTGATGACCTGTCTGTCAATGCTTAACATGAGAATATCCCCTTTACCACTGCAGAAACTTGATTCCTATAGCTCCTATAGGTACCTTAGGTGAGACTTCACTTGCATTGTAGGTGTTGCTGATGGGGTTAAACCTTGTCGGGTTGGTACCTTTGGGTTTTGTTAGTTAGATGGGATGTTGATCCTAGGACAATCAAAGATCCCAACAAATGGTTCTATTGTCGGGATCGATATCGTTGTGAAGGGGACATGTTTTGGAACCCAATGAAGACAGAGATTCAGGAGTGGATAAAAGAAAAGGATTAGGACTTTGTGCAAGAAGAAAAAAAGGGTCATGGATAACTAAAGGGGAATGGTTAAAAAGGTATGTTTACTCAAATATCCATGAGATTTTATTTAGTGAATTTATTTTTACATTGTATGAACAGTTAGAAAGATTAGAACTCAAGAGGAGGAATTTTCAAGGAGGTGAACCTTAGGGTTGGACACCTCAACTAATATGGGGAATGGAGACTGTTAATAATACCATCTTGAGGGTTGTTGATTTCTAGGTCGACAACATTCTAGAATGGAATATTACAGAGATTGCTATGGATAATATTAAGTCGTATAATGAAATTGAGAGACAATTTTTCCAAGGTCCCAGAGGAAGATACCTGAAGTCCTTAAAACCGTGGATTAAAATGTTGGTATGTGAAAAAGGGATTCTTACGGATAGATCTTGACGAGTAAATAATTGTATATGGAGAACATGGGTAATTCTAAGAAGAAGGTATAGAGCAGTTGGGAAGAGTGAGTTTAAATGTTCTAAACTAATAGTGAGACTAATAAACAAGGTGGCCAACTAAGGAGTGGAAGAAGATTAAGATCAAATAAGAGGAGGGGGACTATGGAAAGGACAAAGAGTTGTAATGCGACAAGGAATCTTGCAATGATGAAGAGGAGTATCGACTTATTTTTGAATGTGAGGAAGAGGTGCTAGATCCACACCAGACCTAAGACTATGACATTCCAACAACTCTGCATACATCTCTGGTATCCGAGGTAAGACCCAAAAGTGAATCAAAGTGTTTCTTGTCGAATATGAGTAATAGAAATAGTGAAGGGAGTGGTCAAAACGTTCCTACTAGTAGTCCATATAATTCTCATTTAGCAGTACCCCAAAGGCATAAAATGGTAGGTGATGACATGAAGTTTCCTATATTTAATGGAAATGAGTTGGAATATCTCGAGAAACAATGGTTTTTGTGTAAAGTTGTTTGGACTGTGGGACAAGTCCATGATGATGAAGTAAAAATGGCTTACATGATCACCGCCTTTAGGGGTCAATATATGGATTGGTTTATGAAATTATCTGTGGTTCCTATGTGAACCCCTCATAATTATTTCAATCATATTCGAACTGGGTTAATAGATGAATTCAAGAGCCCTAACTATGAGTGGCAGTGTATTACGAAGTTGAGGGAGATTAAGTAATCACTTGGTGAATCTATCTGGGATTTCTACCAAAAATTAAAAACCCTGATGGCTAAGGTAAGTTTTCAAATGTCAGATGTTCAACATTGTTTTTTGTGGAGCATGATCTTCCAGATTCAGAAATGTTATTTTTCAATCGTGTTTGTACCCGATATTTAGTGTACACTCAACCTAGTAGGGGGGTTTGGGGTGGGGGATCATCCCCCCCAACTGGGTGGGATGGGGGCCA
The DNA here is from genome assembly GCA_001517045.1 of Pseudotsuga menziesii. Taxonomy (NCBI): domain Eukaryota; kingdom Viridiplantae; phylum Streptophyta; class Pinopsida; order Pinales; family Pinaceae; genus Pseudotsuga; species Pseudotsuga menziesii. The sequence goes on along the minus strand of LPNX010336588.1, from coordinate 57,730 downwards.
GAGGGCTCGTAGCTGGGGATCAGGGGAGAAGCCCTTGAAAGAAAATTTTGGGATGTTTGGTTTCCAACAGTTTATGAGCCCATGGTATTGGGTGACCTGTGGCATTTTTCCATGGTCATTCCCCTATAAAAGGAAGCATTGTAATATGGTTATGTATTGTATTTTAACATTGCAAAAAAAATATGTGATTGTGTGAGAGAGACTATGATAGATTGAAGAGAAAGTGCAGTGGGGTTGCTGCAGGTTGTATCCCTTCATTTTGTTGGACGGTAATAATAGAGAACTGGAAATTTTTGTGTGGATGTAGCCCATCTTGGGTGAACCATGTTATATTTATGTCTCTCTTCTAATTTGTTTTAATATTTACATATTCTTTATTTCTTATTGTTATTTCTCTATGATCCTATTTTTCTAACAATTGGTATCAAATCCAAAAGGTTTATTTGTCTAGTAAACTCCTAGGAAAGAAGGGTTCCTAGTTTGAGAGGGACCAATGGCAGAAGAAGGAAAGTTTAGGGTCTAGCAATTTAGAAACCAAAATTACCAGTTATGGAAGATGAAAATTGAGGATTATTTCTACCAAAAGGATCTATACCTATCAATAGGAAGAGAAAAGAAACAATTGGTTACTATGAATGACGAAGAATGGGAGTTTCTTGACAAAAGACACTAGGAACAATACGACTGTGCCTAGATTTGTCGGTGGATTTTAGTATTTCGAAAGAAAAGACAACGGAGGGTGTGATGAGTGCATTGGATAAGATCTATGAAAAATATTCTACTTCCAACAAGGTATTTTTAATTAAGTGTTTATTTAATATGAATATGTTAGAATATGGATTTGTTGCTGACCATTTAAATGAATTTAATATGATTACTAGTCAACTAAGTTCTCTAAAAGTGAACGTTGATAATGAGGTTAGGGATCTTATAATCTCATGCTCATATCCATAAAGTTGGAATGGCTTGGTCATGGTTATAAGTAACTCTTTTTCTGGTTTAAACACCCTTATATTTGATGATGTTGTTGGTGTTATTCTTAGCGAGGACATGCGAAGAAAAAGCAAAGGTGAGAGATCAGGTAACACAATGACCATGGAGAGAACGAGAAGATAAAGGGAGATTGGAAGGATCCCAGGTAATCGCAACAAGTCTATAAAGGGAAGATCCAAGTCTAGACTAGGAAAGATAGAGTGCTAGAACTATGGTAAGAGAGGACATCTAAATAAATATTGTAGAGATCCAAAGAAGAAAGGATATGGGAAACATGAGACTACACAGGAAGAAAATGTAGCAGGTGATGTGTTAAAAGATCATTTGATTCTTGCATTAGATAATACTGGTGATTACTAGGTAGTATATTCATGAAATTCATGTCGTGCTACACCCCATAGAAAATTATTTCATGACTATGTTCCAGGTGATTTTGGACATGTTTTATTGGGGGATGACGAACTATGTAAAATTGTTGGAATGGGTAAGCAATGGATTAAGTTAAATAATGGAAATGAATTCCTGCTAAAAGATGTAAGGAATATTCTTGATATGAATATAAATATGATCTGAACAAGGAGGTTGGGAGATAGTGGTTGTTTGTCTATGTTTGGAAAAACATGGTGGAATATCAATAAAGGAGCACTGGTAATAGAAAAAGCAGATAGGATAGGTATATTGTATTTATGTCTTCATAATATTAAATATGCTATCTTTGTAGCTTCCATTGAAATAGGTACAACATTGTGGCATCATAGGCTTGGCCACATTAGTGAGAAGGGAATGTTGATTCTCCACTCAAGGAAATTGCTTCCATATCTGAAGCATGTAAGTTTTGAATCCCATGAAAACTATGTTTATGGAAAACATAAGAGAGTCATAAGTTTTCTCAGGGTTGGGAAACAACAGAAGAGTGAAAAGTTTGAGATTGTGGTTACAGATGTATGGTGACCAGCTCAGGTAAAATCTATCGATGGATATCATTATTATGTTACTTTTATTGATGGTGAAACTATAAAAACTTATGTTTATTGCATTAGAGAGAAATCTGATGTGCTTACTACTTTTAAGAAGTGGAAAGCTTTGGTTGAGGATGAGACACGAAAAATGTTGCAAAATCTCAGATATTATAATGGAAGTGAATACTACAACAATAAGTTTGATAGTTACTATTCATACAATAGGATTCACAGAGATAAGAAAGTCCCTGTAACACCACAAGAAAATGGCATGTTAGAAAGGATGAACAGAAGATCATGGAGCGTGCAAGGTGTATGAGATTGCATGAAGGGTTTCCCTTATAGTTTTGGGATAATGCTATAGATATAGTTGTTTACTTAATAAATAGAGTGCCTACAAGCACTTTGGATGGTGTAATTCTAAAGGAGGCATGTTGTTGGCACTAGGTTGGAGAGCAGAAAGTGTGGTATCACTAGTGACAAAAAGTTCGTCGACAAGGTCAAAGGTCAACCATGAAGGGTTAATAAGTTGAGAAATAAGGATATTTTGCTTGAATTAGTTAGAAATTGGTCAAGTGTACCATTTCATAATGGCAAAGTGAGACTATAAGTAGAATTAGGATTGTAAATCTTGTAACAACATGGTTCCTAGTGGAATGTAGATGAATTGTATCTGAGAGATCGTCAATTAGAGATCATTTGGGTTGTAATGTTTTGCACATGCAGATGTCATTATATCTAAAGATGTTTTTAGAATGGATTCTATTTTTTATAAAGTATTATCTCCATTATAGGGTTGGATCGGTGTTGATGAATGATGTGAAGTATCGTAGTACTTGTTAGTTTAATGTATGTTGATATATTATTCGATCTAAATAAGGATATGAATTATAATGATAGTATCTTGTGTTGATCTAAATATGGGTTGATATGATTGACATGAATCGTGATGATAGGTAGATTTGGTTAACAATCTGGTTGCATTGTATCACGTTGTGATCTTGAATTTCTAGGTGATGTTAGGATTGGGTTGAAGATAAGATGAGTCTTCTTCACACTATGGAAACTTGGTTCCTCCATCCCTCCCTTAAAAATAATAGGTGAGACTACACCTTTATGGGTGTTGCTGGAATAGGTAAAACCTTTCTGGGATGATGTTTAGGGAGTCTGTTTTGATGGTTGTTGACAGCAGTGTGAAGTGAACCCATTCGACACATATGTGTCAACAAATGTTTCTATTTTCAAGAACTTCCTGCAAACAAGAAGAGGACATGTTGTGTCACCCAAAAAAACCATAAATCTAGGATTGGTTTGATAAGAAAGACCAAGAATTTGCAGAAGAAGAAAACCAAAACCCGATATGTACGACAGAAGATCGGTTGGGAAAATATATCTACTCTGATATTCATGAAATATTCTTCGTCGAATTTCCAATAGTATTGTATGAATGGTTGGTGCAACTCACTTTTCAGAATAAGAATTTCCAAGGAGGAGAGCCTAAAAAGTGGTCTTTGTAGCTAATCCAATAGTTGTGAAAGATAAAACACAAATATTTATGGGTTTTCGATGTATGGATATATGAAATTTTGTAAGGATACATTACTAATTTCGTTATCGATACAGTTAATATATTAGAATGACACATAAATGAAATTTCTTAAGCGACCAAGGGGAATATTTCTACTATTGTTACAATTTTGGATCAAGATGCTCATCTATGAAAAGGGAATATTGAAAATGAATTTTGATGAGTAAATCCTGGTGTGCGAAGATTGTGGATAGTATGAATATACAAGTTTGATGGGATGATATGACGTAGATGGATGGGAGTCATGAAGAGATTGCGAGGGAAGTCGTGGAGGAGTGTAGTCTCCTGCGAATTGGGGTGAGTTTTTGGGAAGATAAGAGGAGAGGACTGAGGAGGGTCCCGGTATGAATGGAACAAAGAACTACAAGAAGGGACCAAAATGGACTAAGTGACCCTACAACGATGAAGGAAATGACCAAGATACCCCTGGACTAGAGGAAGGACCAACCCAAAGCTACAATGTAACTACAACTCTATGCACCAAGCCAAAATTAGGAGGAAGAAACATGAGTTCTTCACAGGGTTTTCCTACATGTTAGCACAATGGTAATAGTAGAAGATTGATGAATACTAGGAGAAGAACCAGGATGGAAAGTGATGACAAAAAGATACCCTTATTTCATGGTAATGAGATTGAGGATCTCGAGTAATATTGGTTCTTGTGCAAAGTAGTATGGACAGTAAAACAAGTACAAGATGATGATATCAAGAAAGGACAACTAACAATGACCTTTTGGGGCCGAGCATTGGAGAGGTATATGAATTTTTTTCAATTACCAATTAGGAACCCACATAATACCCTAGCACAAATTAGAATTGGACTAATAAATTAGTTTGAGAAACTGAAATCATAATTGTAGTATATTATAGAGATAAAGGAAATACAACAATTCCCCAATGAATCTATATGGGGTTTTTATCAGCGATTCAAAACTCTGATGGCCAAGGTTATTTTTGGGACGAGTGACGTACATCATAAATAATGGTTCATCGCATCCTTGGAACCCCAAATTCATATGCCGTTGATGCAACAAAATATTTCATCCCAAGCGGAAGCCCTGGAAATTGCGATGAAGTTGGAGGCTTCACTAGTCAGTGAAACAAGGATTGACATGAGCCATATCTAGTCATAGTTGTAAAACCTTACTGTCCAACTACAACATATTAAGAAGGGGAAAGAGGTATGTAAAGAGGTATGGTGCAGGTGATGTCGATCGAAGGACATCATAAGGATCATTGTCTTGATTTCCATGGATATTTGTAGTCGGACACGTCGAACCCACTAAGTCAAGGAGGAATTCCCTAGTGATGAATTTGTTAAATAAGGGGGAACCTATCAAAGGAATGTGCTTACTTATAGAAGGTTGTGTCGAAAGCAGCGAATATTTTCAACAACTTCTGTCGGTCAGTTGGTCATGAAGAAAAGGATTGGAGAGCTTATGATTTTCTCCAAGAAAGAACTATGGATACATTCTATATGAAAGGAGAAGAGAAACAACCAACCCAAAGATCTCAATTGAAACCACAGTATAATCAACTGCAACTGCAGTATAGTCAACCAAATTCATAGTATAATGAGCCACAACAATAATTCAACCAACCACAGTAAAACCAGTTGTTGTATCAGCATCAAGGATGATTATGAGGAGGATTTCATGGAGGTCATAATGGAGGCTTTGGTTGCGAAAGAAAATTTGGTTGAGGTCAAGGACTGGTTACCTGCTAGAATTGTGGAGTTCTGGGACACTATCAGAGGTACTATATGAATCTAGCCACCTAGTGTACTTATTGTAGTTGTGTTGATCAAACTGTTGAAGAATGTCCATAGATAATTGTGAAATTGAAAGCTAAGAATGCACCACAACCGTAACCAAACCAGAATACAAATCAGAATCAAAATCAAAATCCTGGACCGAATGTGGGGAAGATATCAGCTCAACTACGAACTCATCTAGTACATGTCAGTGTAGTAACAAGAGGAGGAGCTACGACAGGAGATGATAAAACATTGCTAAAGTCTGGTCTGCGGCTCGAAAGAAATTCCAATTTGATGTGGATATGGAGAAAGAAATCTTATTTGAAGAAAAATATGCTCTGATCAAGGACAATGGAAAGTTACCTATTTATGAGATGTTGTCGAGCTTTGATTCAACAATCTCATCAAGGTCGCAAAGAAAGATTAGTACCTTGAAAATTTTTGTATAAAGTTGTCTAACATTAGGAAAGGATCAGGCTGCATTAGCAGAGATAGCAAGATTTTTGTATCGATAGTAATAAGGGAAACACGATCTACCACTCAACTAGTTGAAAAAGAAGAAAACAAGAAGAGAAATGAGAATGAGTTTTTAGATTGGTGGATATGATGTAGATTCCATCATTTGTATCTAGGATCATATGTGAACATCCTAACCAAGAAGACATGGGAAATAATGGGAAAACCAAAACTAGTTTGGTCACTAGTACAGTTTCACCTGGAAAATCAAGCCAACATCTCATCGATCGGGAAAGTGCCTCATCTACAAGTTGAATTATAAGGATTGAAGTCATACAAATATATCGATGTCATCAAGATCATGAAAATATCATCCCATACCCTGTGTTGTTGGGAATCGGTTAGGAAATGGAAAACTTTCTCGTCATCAATTTCAAGAAAAGGAGAATGACGTTCTAAAATCATGGCATGAGGATCATTTCCCCACTAAATCCCCTCGAAGGAAAATGATATATTGAACCAATAAAATTGAAGTCGTGGGAGGATGGGATAATTCCTATAATGTCTCTAAATACTACATCAATCCCACCGCTAATGGAGAGTTGGGATGGTAAAGTATCAGTTCAACGTCTTTAGACTCTTATGAAGTGCTAGAAAATCAGCAGAATCGGTTGCATGAAGTATCAATCGGGAAGTGTTCCTGAATCACACAGTCGGTGATATGGGTAGAAACAGAAATATTTGATCTACCAACATACGAAGGACTACCTAGTTTGGATGTCTTCACTGGAGAATTAGAAGAAGAGTGCCAGAACCACAACTATTGTTGGAGCTAGAAACAACACTAAAGGCTACTCTGACAAGATGGTGGAATATGCAAAAGGCGTCGATAAAAAACTGGAAAATATGTCTACAAATTATGGAAGTATTTATTTGGGGAGGATGAATACTACCAAGGAAATTGATTAATAAAAAAGTTGGAGAAACCATATAGGAATATTACCAGTGGTTCCAAGATTTGATGAGAAATATGATGGAACAAATAGTCCAAGTGACCATGTGGTAACATGTCAAACAACATGGAGACTAAGGACAAATGACGAATGGGTTCATGTGTTCATCCACACACTAGATGAAACACAATGAAGATGGTATGTCTGCATAAAACCACGATTAGAAACGACAACTTGGGAAGAAATAACTACCAGCTTCAACAATACTTTCAGTTTCACAGATGAAAATCCATTCATCTATAGTGCTCTACAAGACATTCGTGACAAGATATTGGATATAGTTTCAACTGGACTTTTGACGGAACCATAAGGGACACCAACTTCATACATGATGATGGAATGTTATAATGTGTCAAGATAAACTGATAACAAGGATGATCCAAGAGATGTCTATGTTCCAGAGTCGAAAGGAAGTTGCGACATCGAAGCCCCAAAAATTCCATTCGACAAATTCATGCAGATGGTGAAGATAAAAGAAAACGGTCAATATTGGGACAATAGAAGACCCAAAGTTTTCTAGTATTGGAGATTACTAGGATGATTCAGTGATGGGGAAACTCACCAAAATACTACATGATTTTCAGGACTTATTTCCAACAAATTTTTCTTAGGGTTGGGAAATAGAAGAAGAGTGAGAAGTTAGAGCTTGTGCATATAGATGTATGGTGACTAAATTAGTTACAATCTCTCGATGGATCTCATTATTAGGTTAATTTTATTAATGGTGAAACTAGAAAAAATTATTTTTATTGTATTAGAGGGAAATACAATGTGTTTTCTACTTTTAAGAAGTGTAAAGGTTTGGTTGAGAATGAGACAAGAAAAATGTTGAAATGTATCATATATGATAATGGAGGTGAATACTACATGTTGAATTTTCTTAATATATTTTAGATCATATCTTAAAACAAATTGTTACCAGTAGACCACTAAAAGAAAAACAAGCATAGAAACATAAGAACACTAGAACACAAGAACACAAAGATTTTCCTCGGGTAAGCCATAAGGGACAAAACCCTGCAAAAATTCCTCAGTATAGAACTCAACCAGAGAAGTGTAAACCTAGACAACTGCTTCTCTCTTCTTTCTGGCACACTAATATTTTTCTTTCTTGAAAAATAAATAAATGAAGGGGAGCGTCTCCCCATTTATATTATTCAGTTGACTTGACGTCTAACCCAATAGGGCCAAATTGTCTAGCTGACTAGGCCGACTTTTCCAACTGAACACCAAAAATATCATTTATTATATTGACACTTGGGTACCATTGACCTGACTTACATCCAGAGGTTTACATTGATTCTTTCAATAATACTAACAAGACCAAACTCATCTCTTGAAGGAGGAATACAATCAATACATCTGGAATATCTTCCGAAGTTATAGTACTTCAACACTCCCTCTTAACTAGGAATGTATTCAACCACATCATCAAATGCGACTACAACTATACAACTGAGTGGTGAATCTCTATATTTCATAGGAATTTTTGGAATATCATCATTTATCTTCACCATTGATGTCAGTTGGATCATCTTTTGCAATCTTTAGTATGTGGATACTGAATCATCTTCCGGGTCTTATTCTTATAGCATCAGTATGTGAATACTAAGTCATCATATATCACGTCAGTGTATGAATACCAGAGCATCTTGTTATAGCATCAGTATGTGGATACTGGATCATCATCTATCTCATCAGTATATGAATACTGAATCATATTCTAGATAATCTTTTACTGATTCATCTTTTGCTAAATCAAATTTTGTCAATATCATTATGTGAATACCGAGATATCATATGTAGCATTAATATATAGATACTAAAATATCAACAACAACCTCATTATCATGTTAGTGCTAAAATAAAAAATATAATGCTAGATCATCATCTACATTACCAGCATAGAGATGCCGTAACATCAACATCATCATCGGTATAGGAAACTGAATCAAACTCATCAACAATCATCAGTGTAAAAACACTGGAACTAATTCAATATATCAACTCAACAATCATCAATACTGAAACAAACATCTCAACAATCATAAGTATAAAAATATTGAAACAATCATCTCAACAAATATCTAAACAATCATCAGTATAACAATACTGAAACAATCATATCAAGAATAATCAAAACATCTCAACAAAAATATTAACAATCATCTATACAATCAACAGTATAAAAATACTAAGGATACATATTTCCCTTCAACATCTTAGAGAATCATCACGGTGAGTTCTATTGTAGATCCATCCTAGCATTTTGTCTAACTTACTAACCCTTTCGGGCCAAACAATCCTAGTTATACAGATGTATCTCCTCAGGGACCAAACAAACCTTGTCTTACTAACCCTTTTGGGCCAACCAATCCTAGCCAGACATACTAATCCCTCTAGGATAAACATGCCTCGTCTGACTTACTAACCCTTTCGGGCCAAACAAGACTAGCCAGACTCACACTCCTTTAGACTGAGCTACTCACCACTGCATCCATTATCCATTCGTTGTCACTCCCTTTTTCGAGAGAGGTCCTTTCAGACTACACTAATATTTTCTCAAAAGTATTCAAACTTTACACGACTGAGAGGCTTAGTTAATACATCTGCCACTTTTTCCTTTGTAGAAACATACTTGAGCTTTACATCTCCTTTCTGAACCATATCCTAGGTGAAATGATATCTCATTTTAATGTGATTTGACATATCATGAAACACAAGTTTTTTTGTCATTTTAATATAACTCTAATTATCATAGAGGATATTAGTCGCATCTAGCTCTGCATCAAATATTCTTGCTAACATCTTTTGAAGCCATAATTCTTCGCTACAAGATGAACATGCTGCAATGTATTCATCCTCTACCATACTAAGTGCAATACTGTTCTACTTTCTACTAAACCAAGATATCATGCTTGATCCTAGAATAAAACAACATCTTGAGGTGCTTTTTCTATCTTTGGCACTTCCTCCCCAATCTGAATCTACATATCCATGTAATTTGATCTCTCCACTAGATTCATATCTGAGCCCATAGTCTAAATTTCTCGTTTGATGCCTCATCACATTCTTTTCCCCAATAAGGTGAATGTGTTTAGGATTCACCATATACTAACTTAAGGTTTTTATGCAAAACATATATGTTGTCTTGTATTGGCTAAGTAAATCAGAGAACCAATAATCTGTCTATATAAGGTAGTATCAACTACTTCTGAAGTATCATCATTTAATAACTTCAAACTTGTTGTCATTGGAGTAGTCATAGCTTTGCAATCTAACATTCTAAATATTTTAAATATTTCTACAGTATATTTTCCTTGGTTTAGGCAAATATCATCTAGATACTACCATACTACAACACCTAGAAATTAATGCATCATTCCATGGTCTTTCATTTCGAACTCTACAACAAGCTTATTCTTACATTCGATGATAGTCTTATCTTCTGATGTCAAGAACATAACATATACATATAGTAATAAAATCATAATCCCATCATATTCAATCTTATAATAGAGGTTGGCGTCTACTTTACTTTTAGTAAATCCTAATCTCATTATGAATCCATCGATGCTGCCATACCATGCTCTGGGTGCTTTCTTTAACCCATTCAATGCATTCTTTAGTGTACATACATGAGTTTTATGATCATTAGTCTTGAACCCTTATGGTTGTTCGATATATACCTCTTCTTCAATCAATCCATTTAGAAAGGTTGTCTTCACATCCATTTTATGTAGCTTCCACTTCACATTGGATTCCAAGGCCATGATTTTTTTGATTGAGGTGTATCTAGCTATTGGTGCAAAGGTCTCCTCATAATCGATTCCCTCTTTCTGAGAGAGTCCTTGAGCTAAAAATATTTCCTTGTACTTTTCTATACTTCCATCTGCTGAGTGTTTAGTTTTGAACATCCATGTCGAGGATACCACTGACTTGTCTTTTGGTCTTGGTACTACTTCCCACACATCATTCTTTATAATGGATTGGTATTCCTCGACCATTGGATCAGCCCACTCCTTTTGTTTCATTGCTTCTTGAAAGCATGTTGGTTCTTTATCAACTAGATCACACACCAAAGCCATATAACCATGGTATTGCTTTGGATTCTTTCTTCCTTGGATGGTTCCTTATGGGGCACCATGTCTTTTTTATTCTTTGATCACTTCACGAGCCCAAGAAGTTTTTCTCTTCTGAGAAATCATTTCACAAGGTAATTCTTCGGGTAACTGAGGTTCTATCATATCATGATCCTCAAGCATTTGGAATTCTTCTTCATTCCTAAATAATTTAGGAATTTCAACAACTTCATGCTCCTCTTCATCTTCCTTATCTTTCTTTGACTTCCTAAAGGTTGTATCTTCTTCAAATGTGACATCTCTGCTAAGTTCAATTTCAAGGATACAACTTTGTTCTTTTCTGCTTGGGAATGTGTATGTATAGAGGACAACCAAATATATTTAGGTGACTTACTTCAGGCTTTTCTCTGGAAAACATTTCTTTTGGAGTTTTTCTCCCAAGGGCACTATGGGAAATTCTATTATGTATATATACCATTGTCCTATATGCTTCTTCCCATAGGTACATCGAAATATCTTGATCATGTATCATATATTTCATAGCTTCCATGATAGATCTATTCTTTCTTTATGCCACACCATTTTGTTGTGGATTATAGGGAATGGTGAGCTCCCTCTTAATCCCATCTTTCTTGCAATAATCAATGAATTCATTTGATGCAAACTCTCCTCCATTATCTGACCTCAATATCTTTATTTTCTTCTCATTGAAGTTTCCCACTAGGGACTTAAATTCCTTAAACCTTTCAAACACTTCATCCTTATTTTTCAATAAGTATATCCAAGTATTGCGGGAGTATTCATCAATAAAAGAAGCATAGTAAACATAACCACTTAATGAAGTTGTTTGCATTGGCCCTCATATGTCTGAGTTGATAATTTCTAAGGTCCCTTTATCTTTACTATCACTTTTTGGATAAGTATTATTAGTATTATTTCCTTGTGCAAATCCTTTGAACACCCCTTCATGTTGTATCTAAATTTATGGTAGACCAGTCACAACCTTTCTTACAATTGGTAGAGATTTTTTGGTGAACATGAGCAAGCCTTCTGTGTCATATCTCACATGGGTTTATGGTACTGGTTGCTAATGTTGAATCTGTATGTCCCTTCAATTTGTAGATTCCTCCCTCTTCAACTCCAATTTCTGCTACATCATCTATGGTTTTACCTCTTGTCCACATGAGAACTTTTCCAACCTCAAAATCAACTCTGAAGCCTTTCTTGTCTAAGGTGGAAATGGAAAGAAGATTATTCTTTATTCCTGGTACCTACAGGAAATATTTCATATTCATAGGCTTTCCAGAATCCAACTTATAGGATGCTTCTCATATTCATTTAATGGGGTACTGGGAATCATCACCAAGCATTACTTTGTGTGGAGATTCCTTTTTTTCAAGGCATGAGAGTGATTCCTTGTAACCTGTCATGTGCTTGGAGGCATCACTATCAACTAGCTAGGTGTCATTTCCTGGAGATATTTATTTGGTTAGAGAAGAGACTAAAAAATATTCTTCACTGGAGTCTTCATCCTTCTTTGCTTTTTCTTCAAATTCTTGATCAGTATCTTCAGCAGCATGGGCTTGAAATATTCTCATCTTTTTCATTCTCTCTACTTTCATGGGACAATTGACGACAATGTGTCCCAACTTTTGACAAGTGAAGCATTCAAAATTTGAGAAGCCTCTCTTGGTATTTTTAAACCCTTGAGTCTTATGAGGATGGTCTTGAATCTTCCTTTTTCCTTTAGCATGAGATTCCAAGGATTGATCCTCATTTTCATTTAGGTTTTATTCTCTAGTTTCTATCCTTTCTTCTTCTTGGACACATTCTTCCCATAAATTTCAGAATTTGGTTAGTTTCCTTCTTGAACATATTCCTCAGATAAAGGGTTCCCAATCTATTGGAAGACCATTTAAGGTTGTCATCACAACATCTTCTTCTTCAACCATATCATCAATGGATTCTAACTGATCCTTGATTTGAGCTACTCTTGTAAAGTAAAATTGCATGGTATCTTACTTTTGAGATCTTACACTTTTGAGTTGATTCATTAGGTTCATTTTCCTATTAATGTTTCTTCCTTCAAATATACCGGATAGAGCATGAAACATTTATTTTGGAGTCTCCCTTAATGATACTTGAGGAATCAAGTTAAATTTGATGGATTCATCTATGATCCTTTTAGCTGTGATCATATCCTTCTTATACTTGGACTTAGCTTCAGCTTCTTCTGGCTCTTTCACTTCCTCCTTTACAACTTTATCTAGATCATTTTTTTGTATGATGAGTATGATCCTATACTTCCATACTCTGAAGTTTTCAAAAATTAAATATTTTCATCTAGCTTGGTATTCTTTGTCATCTTTAGAATACTGAGAACTTCAAATGGGATAAGGAGGAATAGTACTTACTTGAAAAAAACAACTCTTGAGTAACCTCCTTCTCGATGACCTAGGGTTTGATGCATAAACCCTAAATTTTCAGTTGGGATCATAGGTAGAGATGAGTGGTGGAGATGATGCACCTCCCTAGGGAGAGATAGACTGTATCTTCCTTTTTCTAAGATTGATGATGAAGTCTTAACAAACTAAAGCCCTAGTTTGTCCCAACAATAGTAAATGGTCCAAAATTGAAAATTCTTGAAATTCAGTTTTGTCTTCATCGAAAGATGCACTCTTCATGGGCGAGTTGAGAGAGCCCTCTTTTCTAGTAGATATGTCGAGGGATTTGTTTTGAGTTACAAAACCCTAACTGTGCAGTTCTTCCTTTCAGGATGGCTCTGATACCATGTTGAATTTTCTTAATCTGCTCAGATGATATCTTAAAACAAATTGTTACTAGTAGATCATTGAAATAAAAACAAGCACAGAAACACAAGAACACAAATATTTTCCTTGGGGAAATCACGAGGGACAAAATTCGCAGAACTTACCCAGTATAGAACTCAACCAAAGCAATGTAAAACCTAGACAACTGGTTCTCTCTTCTTTCTGGCGTACTAATATTTCTCTCTCTTGCAAAATAGCTTGAGTGAGTGGGTACAAATGAAGGGGAACACCTCCCTATTTATATTATTTAGTTGAATTAAGCTCTAACCTAGCAGGTCCGACTTGTCTACTTTACTGGGCCGACTTGTCCAACTGGACACAAAAATATCATTTATTATATTGACACTTGGGTACTATTGACCTGACTTACATTCGGAGTTTTACATTAATTCTTTCAATGATAATAACAAGACCAAACTCATCTCCTAAAGGAGGAATACAATCAATACATCTGAAATATCTTCCAAAGTTATAATACTTCAACACTACAACAAGGAGTTCGATAGTTACTATTCATACAATGGGATTCAAAGAGAGAAGACAATCCCTAGAACACCACAAGAAAATGGTGTGTCAGAAAGGATGAATAGAATGATCATGGAGCATGCAAGGTGTATGAGATTGCATGCAGGGTTTCCCTTACATTTTTGGGATAATGTTGTAGATATTGTTATTTACCTAATAAAAAGAGGGCATTCAAGCACTTTGGATGGTGGAATTCCAAAGGAGGCATGGACATGTATAAAGGTAAACTACTCATTTCTAAGGACGTTTGGTTGTGAAGCATTTGTCCATATTGATAATGAAAATAGAACACAACTTGAGGCTAAATCCAAGAAATGTACCTTTATTGGATATGAGGTTGATGATTTTGGTTATTTCTTATGGGATTCTGAAAATCACAAAATCATTAGGAGTAGATATGTAGTATTCAATGAAAAGGTTACACGCAAATATCAGTTGCAGGGAAAAAAAGCCTGGTAAAGGAAAACAAAAATACACAGTTCTTGATGAAATCAAAGATAATGAAGTTCCAAAGGTACAGGAAAATAAAGAACAACAAAAGGTACCTCAAACTCCTGCAAATGTGAGAAGATATACCAGGTTAAGTAGAACCTTTGAATGATTCTCTCCTTCACTATATTATTTATTGATGAATGATTCTGGAGAACCAGAATGTTATGAAGAGGCAATCAAGGTAGAAATTACTAGAAAGAAGTGGCAGCAACGCATGAATGATGAGATGGAATCATTGGTAAGAAACCATCCTTGGTATTTGGTTCAATTACCTGCAGTAAAATAACATTGCAGAATAAATGGGTTTACATGTTGAAGGAAGAATATGGAGGAAAGAAGCGGTACAAGGAAAGACTTGTTGAAAAGGGGTTTGCACAAAAGAAAGGTATAGACTTTGATGAAATATTTTCTCCTATCATTAAAATGACTTCAATTAGGAATATTTTAAGTCTAGTGGTGCTAGAATATTTTCATCTTTGTTACACCTAAATCTCGTCACCATCATGTTCATGAGAATGGTACTTTAGTGTTTGCCTCAATCCCTCATAATGTGAATTTCCAAAATTGATTGGAAGCATATTTCTCTTCCCTCTTCTAACATTTAAATATTCGTTCTTTGGCTCAGTGGGTTTTCTAGTGGATATTTGGGATTTATATTTCATGTTTTAATTGGCTTCTTCTTTCGTATTTTTTATTTTTCAAATTTCAAAATGCGGCACCACATCTAGGTTGTGTATTAAGTGCGGTAGACCCCTGTTACCGTGTTTTTTTTTTATGCAATGAGCAGTGCCAACACCATTTGATAGTAAAAAATAAGAGACACCACTGCTCTGTACCTTCCTAAAATGTGCGGTCTTAGACTGCTAACGCCTTGGTGTCAACTAGCAACTTGCGATGGCAAGTAAGTATTTTGAGGTCCAGTTTGGAATTTTATTTTAGATGCATGTTTCAGTTTTTAAGATTGAGATATGATAGTTACAGTAGTCATTCAAATTCATCAAGTGATTTCAATTATTTATTTGGTTTTCTTTTCAAAAAAATTTAATTTCTTTTGGTTCTCAAAGCTTTATGAGGTTTTTTGGGTGAAAGTTTGGTGTCTTGAAAAGAATTTTATTTTAGTATGTCTCTGAACTCTGTCATCTTTTACAGGAAAAAGAAAATATCTTTTCATTTTTTCGTTTGTTAAAAAAGTACTTTTGTGTGTTTTTATTTTAATAAAAATATGAAAAAAATCATAATTTGTTTTAATTGGAATTGACCCTTGATTAGTTTCATACACTTTCAAACATTCAATTTTGTAATTCTACTTCTTTCCATAACGAAAAATAGAACAAAAATATTTTTTTCATTTTTGCTAGATATAAATAAGACTTTTGTGTGATTTTATTTTTATAAAAATATGAAAAAAATCATAATTTTTTTTATTGGAATTGAGTTGCATACACTTTCAAGCATTTAGTTTTGTAATTCTCCTTATTTCCATAATGAAAACAAAACAAAAAGAATTTTTGCATTTATTTCATTTTTTCTTGTGTGCTTTTCTTTTTATAAAAATATAAAAAAAATCGTAAATTTTTTTAATTGAATGGACCCTTGATTAGTTTCATACACTTTCAAGCATTCAGTTTTGGAATTCTCCTTCTTTCCATAATGAAAACAAAACAAACATAATTTTTGCATTTATTTCATTTTTTATATTAGTTGAAAATTTGAAAGTTTTTTTGTAAAAAGTCATAGTGATATTTTTTAGTTCTTCATTAGAGATCGTGTTTCTTTTTAATTGAAGAAGAAAATTATGTTTTTTTTTACATTAGGAATGGAACAAGTAAATGTTTGATTTCATTTTGTTTGGGATTTATTTCATCACTTGGAGAAAAAATGAACCTCTCTCCCTCTCTTAACTAGGGAATCCCTCAAATGATAAAGTGAACAATCTGTATTTTCACACTTGCATGGTTTAATGGTCAGGTCTTCACCTCATGCATTCACCTAACCATTCAGATAAAAATTAAAGCTTTATTCTAGGGTAAAATATTTTGGCAAGGTGTGATAGGTTAGAGATGTTTTCTGATGTCTTTAAGCATAGGAGTTTTTGTTATCTTCCTACATTGCATCCCGAACACCATACGGTTCTTCCACGTACTCGTTGGTATATAAAACTGCCTTTCACATACTTTTATGGTATATAGAAATGTACTACATGTACTCAACGATAAATAGGAAGTCCCCTTTCGTATGATTATGCATTAGAAAACACTACTATGGATTTGAGCTCCCATGTACCTTGTGTATATCGAAAGATACCATTAGAGATCCTGAAACATATGATAAAATCCCTTTTCTTGTCCTATCATCATAATACACCGAGAAAAACACTCGAGGAGATTACTACGCATGTACCATCCAGGTAGTCAAGTATTTAGGAAAGGGTACAATCCCAATCCTTCATGTCGCATTTTACTGTTGGTCCTTGTGGTATATAGTGAGTTGTGATGGCTTGAAAACCCTGTGAGGATATTGAATTTTTATCCATTCCTTTCACATGTTTGCTTGTTCCTTTATATTGAGTAGCACTTGTTTCTTGTATGGTTAAAAGTATTAAAGAGAGACGTAGTTTTGTTACGTAGCTATGGCTATGCCTTCTAGAACTACCAACCAAGAGAACCCTTTTCAACGGGAAGCTTTTATTATTCCTTCAATTAGAAATGTTGATCCTCCTCTCATGGCTATGTTGAGTCTTCTTTGATTGACTATAGGATTACATATATGTTTATTCTCCAGTCCGGTTATCCGAAGTGCACCGATTGTTTCAAATCCAAACTCTCCATCATAAGAGAATGGACATCATGTTGATCTTTCACCTTCTTCTCCAAATGTGTCTTATTTCCTTTGTCCTTCTTTCCATGTCAAAATTGATGATGCTAGTAATGAAGTGGATAAGAATAAAAAGAAAAGGAATATTAAGAAGAAGAAAGACAAACAAGGAACCAAATCTCAACCAACTACTAATCATAGTGCTGAGAATGTTGATATGCCCACAAAAACACCTCGTAAGCCTATGTTCCCTTGCATGATTTGTAAGGGTGAGCATATTCTTAAGTATTGTCTTGGTCAATCCCATGTTTTAGAAGTGTGGTATTAGGCTTCCCAACAACCCATGTCGAAAAGGAAAATACATAAATCCTTGATTTTGTAGAAATTGCAGCTCTGGTACAACGTAGAAAAAGACCCTTGACGCAAATAAGAAGCACAGGAGGTAGACATGGCTACCAAGATAATTCTCACAAGTATGCACAAGGAAAATAGAGAGAAGAATAAAGAAAATGAATACAAGAGAAGTGATCAAATGAATAATTGCTTATTGAATCACTGACTTGATTGATTGGTTATTACAAGAGTAATGCATCCTTACAAATGAAAATTGAGTTGGTGTAAGACAACTCATGCTAACTCATAAATCAGACTTACCAAATATGATAAACCCCCATAGGTGGCTAACACACTTCCCAAATCAGTCAAGGAACTTAAAAATTAGCTAAAGAATGAGTGAATTTTCATGAACAATGGAAAAATATGCTAATCATGGAATATGGAGAGAAAATGATGGAGGATGGGTTGGAAACAAAATATAGCAATGTCCTAGTTGACTAGCTTTACCTTATCCATAGAAAAGTTGGATAAAAGAATAATAAAGACAAAATATGCAGGAAGAAGAAGTTATTAATTCTAGCAGTTGATAAAGTGAACATGATCAAACCAGAATCAAAATAAAATCATTCCTGGGGTATATACAACAAGTGTTGACCATCTAGTGCAAGTGGATGCCAACTATATAGGCTAGTAGGCAGGAATTTAATAAAGAAATGATTAAATGTTTTAATCCTAAATATTAAGTGGGTTTATTATATTCCCACAATCCCCTTTAATTCAAACTTCATGATGTTTATGTATGAAATAATCAGATTCATATGGTGCATATACGTGTATATAGGGCCCAACAACAAGGCGATGGCCACCCTTTACAATTATTCGTGACCAAAAAAGCTGAGGAAAGAGGTAAAACCATATAGGGAAAATCCACCCTCAAGAAAGGACAAGGCACAAAATTTGAAATATATATTCACTATGTCTGTATCTTCACTTTAATGAGTTGAATGAGCTTCTTTTGGAGAAATACTTTGATGAAGAAATCATGAACTCCATGATCATGTGCTAGAGTGTAGAATCTGCAAGAAGAAAGAGGAGAGACTCCTTGTATCTCATAATTTGATGAAGTATGAGAATTATTTGAATTCTTATTGTTTCTAAAAAACTATAATATGAAAACATAATATAAAATGGAAAATAAATCTATCCATACTCCTTCCCAAAGAGTAGTAAAATTAAGGCAATTAGTTACACAATCAGTTCCTTGTATAGCTCCAAAATTTTGATGTGGATCACATATTATTATTTTAATATGATGTAAAAAATTACGATATATGATATGAGGCTTACAATACTCTTATATATCAGAAATATTATCATATGGAACAACAAATACAAAGTCTTCAGTGTCCACATGAGGATGTGGGGCTAGACTAGGAAAAGTATGAGCAACTGGGGAATATTGATGAGTGTAAAAATATGAACGATGGATGGAATTGAGATTTGAACAATAGGTATTTATAACATATCCAAAAATGTGTAATATAATTCTAGTTATGACTAAGGTCATATATAAACAACCATTCAAAAATAGGGAAGACTTGAAACCATTTCATATAAGTAACACTGCATAAGAAACGAATGAGGAATCAACTAGTGAACTTGGGGTTTGAATAGTATTAGGAATATTTATAGGTATGGTATATGGTATGGATGGTGGTATGAATGGTGTCATTAAATTAATATCATCCTGAAAACATGCTTCTAAATTAGAATTATGCAGTGAGGAATATTTGCTTAAAGACAAGTCAAGATCTAGTGAAAAATCACAATCATTGGGAGATTAATCTACGAGACTAATAGGTGGGTTATAAAAGAAAGAAACTGGTAATTATGATTCTGATATATTAGAAATTAAATCTATATCAGATATTTGAGGAAATTATTTAACTCTATAACTCAAGGCATTGTTTATATCACCTTGGAATTGCGCACTATGACAGTGTTCTGAAGAATCACCACGCTTCTCTAGATCATCTGGAACTTCAATGTTGTGCTTCTCAAGAAGATGAGACATGATGTCCATATTCTTATTGAAACATTTATTCTTAGTATGAAATCCCTTTGTTCAATAAGAACACTTGGATGTACTTCCTTTCTTCTTGACTTTCTTCTTTGAACCTTCATCAATAGGCTTCAAACTTTTATCTTCAATATCTGACTTTGGCTTCTTCTCTTTCACAATTTGCTTCTTGATATTATTTATTACTTTAGATATTGGAGCATGATCCTTTCCCTTGGAATATATAAGAGAACCCATCTCGATCAATTTATCTTTCTCCTTTGTGAGTGAATCAAATAATGTACTCAAAGAAGGAATTTTCCAATTAGAAATAGCAAGCCTAACAGCATGAAAAGTAAACAAAAAAAACTGAGTATTGAGGACATGATTTTGATAGGATGGAAAGAATCAATTGATATTCCATTTTATCTATCCCAAATTTCTTGATAAATAGAACAAGTGACTTGAATTTTGTGAATAAAACCTCAATAGAATCGGAACTTTTTGGACTCAATGTGAATAACTCATTCTTCAACTGATGAGCTCTTAACTCATCTTGAACTCCAAAGAGAGACTCGGGTTTGGTTCATACATGGATTGGAATGGTAAAACTATCTATATTAAAGATAAGATCAGGGGAAATAGAGAGGAAAAGCAATCCATAGGCTTCATACAACCTATTATGCCATTGAACTTTTGTGAGGACCCTGCAACAAATAATTAATCAAAATACACGATATAGCAGCAGAACTCAAAATCACTTTTATATTAATTGTAGGCCACTTCGAGGGGGAAACCTCCTTTGATCAAGCTCAATACAAAATAACTTCACGGTGCCTTCCTTGGCCTCAACACACACTTACATACTAAAAATAGGCGCAAATACTATGGGTCAAAATCATGGGCCAATATAAACTATGGATCAACAATTACTACAGGCGGCTTACAAAGCATATGCGCCCAACAACAATAACACAAACTATGGATCAACAATTACTATGGGACGACTTACAAAGCATATGCATCCAGCAACAATATACTAACATGGTAAAGAGAAGGATTGACATGGGTTCCTAACATCCCCTCCCCCTTAGAAAAAGCTTTGTACTCAAAGCTTTAAATGTGGAAATTGTCGCTGAATCTGAAGGAGTGGTTCCCACGTAGCATTCTCGGGCTGCATTCTGTGCCATTGAATTAAGACCTCTGTGATAGAGCGAGAGCGAAGCTGACGAGTGCGCTTATTGAGGACAGCCTCCGGCTCCAAAAAGATGGATCCTTCATTATCCAGTTCTGGTATAATAGTTTGGCCTTTGATGTTGGTGCCAAGAACTTTCTTCAGACAAGAGACATGAAATATTGGATGAATGCGGGAAGAAGGCGGAAGTTCCAATTTATAAGCAACAGACCCTGTTAACACCATTATTTATCAAAGAGGATAATAAACCATGGTGGAGAAAGAAAAATAATGGGTGTTTGCATAACTTGGTTACAAGATATATAATAAAAATGGGACTATAGGCAAAATGAGATCAAGTCACCGAAGATCCTAAGCCGCGATGGAAGGAGGAAGAAAATCAATGGCTGGTATTCTCTCCACTCCTCAGAGATGCAAGGAAGATAAAAGTTCGACCACGCGCTTATTAGGTGCACAGATCTACGACTGTTAGGTTGGTTCGGACGGATCAACGGTCCACATCCAATCTGCCTCGCAAACTTGCATAGCAGTTAAAATGACACAATCCGGCGGAATCAGGTACAGGATACTAGATCCAATGGCGGAGAGGAGTGGTCAGATTGCATCTACGATTGAGATTGATTCCGGGACTAGAACCTACTCGACTGATAAACCTACAGCACCTAGCAGAATGAGTTACCCGGTGATCGATCTGACGGCTCAAAATCAAAGTAAATCAGATCGACGGCTGTTATAATTTCTGGAGGGCGAACTTGCGTGGTGGATAATCCTGAAGTGCCCAGTGGAATTTGGTACGTGGCGTATGATCCGACGGTGGAGAGTTAAAGGGGTATCACATCAACGGCTGAGAACAATTCCGGCGATCAAAGCTGCACGTTGGATAAAAGAAAGGAGCCCAGTGGAATTCATTACATAGTGCTTGATCCGACGGTCGAAACTTAAAGGCAGAATGATCAACGGGTGGGATCGGTTCCGGGTTTGAAACTTGCATGGGGGATAAGTCCCAGACTCCCAGCGGAGTTCAGTACGTGTCACCCAATCCAACGGCTCATGGTAAAAGGCGATTTCATCAACGATGGGAAATCATTTTGGGATGGAGACTGGCGCGTCGTTTATAACCAAGGCGTCGGGCAGAGCAGGGCACGTGGCGCATGATCCAATGGCTAGGAATCAAAGAGAAACCAGATCTACGGTCTTGGATGAAACCGAAAAATAGAAGCACATGATAGTTATGGATAAGAGGTGGTTGCGGAAATAAATACTGTCCACGTGGCGAATTGGGGGGTCCTATAAAGGCAGGGTTGACCTCTCCAATGATTATTTTATTTTCTTGAGACCCGGCGAAAAGGACCTGGCGATTTGGGAGCTTCCATTTGTCAGTACCAAGCATGTTCCGAACACACGCCTCCACAGTAAGCCAGGTAGGACTTTAATCCTGTAACTCCTTCGTCCAATTACCATTATAAATTAAGAAATGGACCAAGGGAGCGAGGTTCGTGTGTCTGGTCGGGTCGCGGATGACAGAGAGGAATTTTTAGTGGACAGACACAGGGGCGTCTGCAACCCCTTCCTGTCCACAGGGAGCATGTCCGGTAGCAAAGAGAAATTGTGGTCTTATTTTTCGCAGGGGAATGACGTTCTGAATGTATGCAAGTCTTTTTTGTACCATTTCGCCCTGGAGAAAACCCTCCACTTCCCTGATTTTGCCGAATGGTGCGCGGTGAATTATTCTCCCTCTCAGAGGATCATTGTGAGTCGGTCCACCTCGAAAATACTGTGTAAAATTGATGCTTCGGTCATCAGAGAAAACCTTAGTCTGCCCAAAAGTTACCCTGTAGATCATGAGTCTATAAATGAATCTGTCCTTGCCGAGTTTTTCAAAAATTGTGAAAGTGAAAGTCGCTCTCGATTCCTGTCAAGTATCCTGAAAGAAGGTCAGTCCCTTGAAGGCCTTTTCTCGCCTTACCCCTTGCACATTTTTAGAACTGAGGTGCAACTGGTAATGTCTTTGGTTTGTCAAGTGTTAGGTCTAGATGACGATTGTCATATAGGTGATGTTATCCTTGGTTTCTTGTTAAAAATAAATTCTTTAAGTCGCGAGTCCCAGTCAGTCCCTGTGCTTAATTTAGATGAGTACCTTGCCGAAGCGATCCACCTCCAGTTGACTGAATTTCCCAAGGTCCAGTTCTTTAGGTTTCAAACATATTTGCTTAACATGTTATTATGTTCTAATGTTACTGAATTAAAGTTCTTAAGTGCTCTATGTTCTTCTGATTTTCCCAAGCAAATCAACATGGTCGAATTTGCCAATTCGATCATGTCCAAAATATACAGGATGTTATTTGATGAGGACCCGCTCCGTGTCCTGGATGAAATGAGATGTCTAATGCAGTCGTCACCCAAATATCGGGTGGGGGACTGGTTCCTGTACAGAGGTTACACAGTGTTAAGAATATATGGCTTTACTGGTCAGCCTTATAGGCTACCATCCTTCTTGACCCCAAGGATTTTCACGCTGGAGTTCATGAGGCAGAGATTGTTGTCTGAGGGGAGCACTTTGGTGCTTTCAAAAAATCTTTGAATATTAAATTTCCATTTAAAGTCGGCCCTTTCATTTTCAAAGGTAAAGGTGCCCTGGCATTTATAGAAAGGTTGATGGAGAATTTGGATTTCATAAAAGATGTAAATATGAACTACAACCCCCACCAGGTGATCTCATTGAGAAAATAGGCAAACAAGAATAAACCATTTGAGCATCAGGATATTCAGGGGCTAGCTGAAATGGCCAATTTGCTGCAGTATACTGACAGGTCATATTTCGATGAAGGGACACATTCTACACCTGTCACAGCGACCCAAATAATAGAAGGTGCTGGTATGGTAGTCAAGAGGAGTTTGTATGAAACAGAGAGTATGGACGTAGACGAGGAAGGGCAGCATAAAAGGGCAAAGCTGCTTCAAAGTGGTGAAATTATAGATAAAGAGGTTGCTGATGGTTCCAAAAGAGGTGCCCTAGTTCCCCTGAAAGCGGTGCAAGTAAGTCAATTCTCTTTTAAGAATCCAGAAGGTGATGTAGATAGTTCGAAACTGTGCCACGTGTTTAAGTCTAAAGAAGACCTAAAATCCAGTTACATGGAGAAGAGGAAGCAGTCTATGGAGGAAACGAGAAATTTTCTCCCGAAGGTTAGAAGTCTGTACAGTTCAAAAACCTCTCTGGTCTGTACTAGAGATGCTGAGAGGAATACTTTTAGAATGTCTATGGTAAGTGACAAGAAAATGTCTGAAATAGAGATCTGGTTAGACAAAATCAACACTCCGGACAAAATTCAACTCCACAAACATACAAGTGATATCATCTACTCAGACTTACTTCAAGCCATGGTGAAGATCAATAAATTGCAAGTCTTGACAGACAAATTGGAAATCCAGTTGAAACATGAGAAAGTGGAAAATAAAGCAAATGCTGTTCAGATTAAGAAGCTGCAGACAGACATTGCTAGTTCAAACAGTACACAGGCAGTCAAAAGATTGTTAGAGGAAAAGGATAATGCACTCCAGGTCCTGAAGAAGAAACTGAAGATCCTAGGCACTGAACATGTTCAGTCAGCTGAGTTGCTAGCCCTCCAAGAAGAAAAGGATAAAGTCCATCAGGAGATGATGGAATACAAAGGAAGAGCCAGAGAGCTACAGGAGGAAAAAGAGAAGTGGGAAGCCGAAAGGGAGGAACTGTTATCCCAAATCTCCTTGATGAAAAAAGATCAGAATGAAGAGAAGGAGATTATGGAAGAATTGATGAGCCAGAATCCCACCGGCGAGGACTTGTCTATTGTAAATATCCAGAAGCCATTAGATGATTTCTCTACTGATGATTTGTTAGTGCCAATGTCCCAGGTGAGTTTGAAAGAAGAAGCAATCAAAGATTTGAAAGCAGAGAACAAAAAGATGAAAGCTGAACTGGATAAAGTTAATGAAAGCAAAAAACAAATAATGTAGGACAGAAATCAATTACAGAAGAAATTGAATGAGCTAAAAGAAAAATGCATTGGCAAAGGCCCTCTTCAGGGGGCAAAACACATCATTTGGGATACCCTTTGTATAGAGATTACCAAGTTCAGGCACTATTTAAATTTTATTGATGATTTGAATATAATGATAAATCTGGCCCACCAAAGGCTGATACTGGTAAACGAAAATATGGAGAAAAGACCCCTCGTTACGGCTCATAACACATTAAATTTCCTAAATTCACTGTCATATCAAAAGTTGCAGGAATTGGGCATAAAGGACAGAGTGTCAATAGTGATGTGGGCAAAGAAAATCATCCATAAGCATCACTTAATCAAAATGGTCCAAGATAAATCAGAAGGATTGTCTCTGCAGGTCAATCATTTTAAACACTAGTTTAAAGAACTGTTCGAGGACGGATTGCCTTCTTTCTGGGATGGAGAAGGGCAGATGTTCTCACAGGAACATTATCATAACCTGCTTGTTCATTGCCGCATGGACCACTCCAAATTCAATGATTTGGAGAAAAACCTGACAGGGAAGACCATTGTGGATATGCTCATAGAGGATTTCGAGATTCTACAAAAGTTCGCCATCATCAGGAGCAGATTGCCCAGAAAGTCCTATGAAGCATATATGGTGCTCGAGGTAGCTATTCGGGAAATGATGGAGTGTGACACCCCAAGTTCGGAGCAGTGGAAAGCTGTGGAGCTGTTTTGGAAAGACAAAGTATATTCTCCATCCTTAAGAACAGGTGTCATGCACTGAAGAGCTGATGAGGCAAAGATATGGAGCTGATGGGGCAAAGACGTGGAGCTGATGGGACAAAGACGTGGAGCTGATGGAACAAAGTGGTGGAGCTGATGGATGAAAGTTTGTTGTCAAGTTGATTCGTACTCTATGATATGTTAGGATTGGAGTTGTAACAAACTTCCTAGGGGTTAGGAATTCAGTTACAAACTCTAAATTAAGCCGATCATTCTGTTATTGATCTTCTTGTTGGAAGAGCTATCAATTTATGTATAAATATGCATCTTTTTTAAGAGACGGGGCTTGGAACCCATCGAGTAGTGAGTAATTTTGGAGAACATATCTATTTTTGGAATGACAAAGTAAATGCATGGGAGTTTTGTCAGAGATTCATGTGTTGTTGATATTACAGTCCGTGCTTCTTTCTTTATGTAATTGTATTTCCCTTATGTAACACTCCATTTTGTTTCTTCCTCGTATCTGGAATATAGTGTTAGATGATTAGAATTCATGTATTTATGCTCTGATCATCATTTCAGATATTATATGAATTTTTCTGCTAAAGTTGGTATAGAACTCATCCTTGTTGATGCTCTGTATTAATGGGTTGTTTCTTCATTTCTTCTGTTCCACCTGAATCAATTTGAATGACTGTGATGATATAACTACCTTGCCTTTGATGAACATAATGTATATGTCTTTGTGGTATTTTTATATTTGTATATGACTCCATGCCCAATGGTTATGTGATTGTTTCAGCCAAATACATAAATCTGTGAATGTTATTTTAAATCTGGTCTTGTTAAATCTTTATTGAGAGATCCCTCTCTGGAAGAAAATACCAGTTTCTTCCTAAAGTGGTTTTGCTATTACCTTGGAGTATACCTTTTACAACCTGGGTACATTCTGAGTGCTAACAAACTGGCGCCGTTGCCGGGGACGAAAGTGCTTATCTGCCCCGAGAGAACGACAAAGATTAAAAGAGATTTCTTTGGGCAAACAGGAATTTCAAAAAGAAAGGAAGGTTGTATATTTGCCCTGGCGACTTCATTGTGAAATTGTTTCAAAATTCAAGAACGACATTCTGGCTTCAAGAAGACATACACGAGGTAACTCTGATACCGAAATTCTGAAAAGCTTTGAAGACCCAGAAAAGCTGTTTAAGAGAAAAAATAAAGAGAAGTTAGATTTTCCTTTGTTCGGCCCATCATCATCACCAGATTCTCATATTAATCCAGCATGGGAAGTCAATACTGCACAGACCCTGTTGAGAACTAGATCTGAACCCGACCTAAAAAATACTGAGTTCATTCCTTGTAGGTTGAGAGCTAGGTCTGAATCCGACCTCAAAAATACTGAGTCCAACCCTAGTAGGTTAGAGTCCTATCTATTAGATTCCCTCTAGAAGGACTTGCAACAACCGCCTAAAGCTGAAACAACCACCTCCGAGCATTCTCAAAGTGCTGCAGCTCCTGTGAACCCACCCAAACCAATGGCCGCTATATTTGCTCCCTTGCGTTTGTCGGCTGTATTACATGATCTCCCCCAAAATTATTCTCAGAGGATTTCTTTATTTGATGGGGAAGGTGATATAACCGCAAAACAGCATGTTGCCAAGTTTGAAGATTTCATTGAATTGGAAGAAGTTGACTATCCTGATGTCAAACTATGGTTATTTGCCCAAATTCTGTCTGGGGAGGCAAAGAAGTGGTTTAAAGACTTGCCTAATGGATCTATAGCAAATTTTCAGGCTTTTCAAAACGCCTTTCTGGATAGGTGGGACGATAAACAGAACCCTCTGCAGCTTTTATCTCAGTACAATAGTCTTAAGAAGGGGGGTTTTGAGTCTGTTCATGAATTTTTGAGCAGATTCATGAGGGCTTACAACTCTATTCCTGAAGATATAAAACCTTCTCCTACAGCTGCTCAACTGCATTATGCTGGAGCTTTTGATAATGATTTTGCATTTTCATTACGGGAAAGGAGATCGGCAACTCTTGCTGCCATGTTTACTGATGCCCTGGAAGTGGAAGCTAACATGATGGCTAGTGGGAAGATAAAACATAGAGACATGGACAGGAGGAGAAAGGAAGACAATTGGCCTTCTACTTCATCTTCTTCAGCTGATGTTAAATTTGAGACGATGTTGAAGAATATGGAAAAGTTGATGGATAAGTTAACCATGGACACTAGGCCTTTCAACAGGGAGCAAGGGGAGCCCCAAATCAAGAATCCAAATTTCAGAAGACCAAATCCTCCTGTTCCTCCCCAGAACAGGCAGAGAAATCCAAGAAACCAAGAAGAACAACCTATCCGTCTGCCTTTCCCTGAAAATTATGTTGGGGATGAAGAAGACCCACCTGAAAATGAGATTCATCTGTTTGGGGAACAGGATTCAGAAATATATCTTACTGAAGAAGAACATAATATGTTTGCGCAGGAAGGTCCAAATGAAGAATTTGAAAATGAGCTATATCAGAGAGGTTACTTGCATGCAATGGATGATGTACAAAGGAAAATGAGACTGAGGAATAGGGATGTCCCCATAAATAAAGGGAAGGCAAATCCAAATCAGCCTTCCTCTAGTTCTTTGAATGGAGAAAAGGGGAAAGGGCTACAAAAAGAACCCCCTGTGAGTAAGGAGGTTGAAAACGAGGTACAAAGGTATAAAATAATAAAGAAGGCGACTCCGATTGAGGTGGAAAAGATTGGTGCTGGTTTTAGCCTAAAAAATGAGCTTTCAAAACTAAAGATCTCTATTCCATTTAATGAGCTATTGAGAAACAATGAATACAGAGATACTATCACCAAAATGATAAAAAACCAAGGAGAATGGTAGTCAGACATTTTAGAATTGAATGATGATAATCCTGCTATTTCATTTGGACCCAAAGTTGAAAATTTAGAAGATGAAGAAGTTCCTCCTTTCTATTTAAGTCTAAATGTGCATGACAAAGTGATCCATAATGCTATGTTGGATTTCGGGGCATCACACAATCTAATGCCTAAAGGAGTCGTGGAAAGTCTGGGATTAGAAGTGACCAGACCATATAAGGATTTATACTCATTTGATTCTAAGAGAGTAAAATGCCTTGGTTTAATTAAAGACATAGTA
Source organism: Pseudotsuga menziesii (assembly GCA_001517045.1). NCBI lineage: Eukaryota > Viridiplantae > Streptophyta > Pinopsida > Pinales > Pinaceae > Pseudotsuga > Pseudotsuga menziesii. The sequence continues at coordinate 28,761 of LPNX010336588.1, read as the reverse complement.
GTGACCCTGAATAAATTGCCATCTAAAACTATAGTCATGGATGTGGTGGTAGCAGACATTCCACCCAAATTTGGGGTACTGCTGTCAAGATCTTGGACCTCCAAGCTGAAAGGTAGTTTACAGATGGACATGTCATATGCAACAATTCCTGTTCCAGATGGGAGCAGAAGGTTATATAGTGAAAAAAGAACTCCCTATGTGGTTAGTAGTCAAGATGAACCTGAAGTCCATCACATATATGCTGTTGATACTGATTTGGGGTCTTCCATTTTCTTTAATGAGGCTGTCCCACATGAGGTAGAAAAGACATTGCAGAAGAAGTCTCAGGAAAATGATGAAAAAGAAGTGTTGGAACAGGAAGCTTTGGAGGCAAAGCAGAAAAAGGAAGGCCAATGGATCATGTACTTTGATGGATCTGTTGCAAAGGTTGGTGCTAGGGCCGGTGTCTATATCATTTCTCCTATTCATGATTTCAAAGCTTTGTCATACAAATTGCTTTTTGAATGCAAAAATAATGTGGCAGAGTATGAGGCCCTGTTGTTGGGGTTACATTCTTTGAAAGATCTGGGGGCTCAAAGGGTCAGGATCTTGGGAGATTCTGAGTTGGTGGTGAACCAGGTAAATGAAAGTTATCAAACCAAGCATCCTCGGATGAGGGCTTACAAAAATGAAGTATGGGATATGCTTGGCAATTTCTTCACAGAGCATACAATTCAAGTGGTTCTCAAGGTTGAAAATTTGGTGGCTGATTTCTTAGCAGTATCTGCTGGAAAATTTGAGACCCCAATGACTAGTCAAAAGGAATACTAGGTGGAGATTTTGAACAGACCTTCTATCCCTGACAATTACAAATACTGGCAGGTGTTCGAAGATGATATGCAGATCCGAATATTTCTAGAGTTGTCAAGAGAGTTTGTGAATACTCATTTTGACAATGAAAATGATAATGATGGGACCCCTGGAGATGACGAAGAAATTGAATCAGAAGAAGATACTGGGAGGTTAAAGAAGACCTTGGGGGGTAAGGATATCATCCAGCTGAAAAATAATTTCATACCAAGAGGCCTGATCCCTTTAGAAAGGCTCTTTGATCAAAATGATGTTGCCAATAACCCCAAAGTGAAACCTGTTGGTGATGCCGTTGAAGACAAAAATATTGGCACTGAGGAAAATCCTAAAATCATAAAATTGTCCAAGAAGCTGCCGGAAAAAGAGAAAGAGGAGTATGTAAAGTTGATGAAAAAATATATAGATGTGTTTGCTTGGAGTTATGAAGACCTCAAAGAATATGATACATCTATCATACAACACACTATTCCTATAAAGCCTGGAGAAAATCCTTTTAAGCATAAACTCAGGAGGATCAATCCTAAGCTGCTCCCTGTCATTGAGAAGGAAATAAAGAAGTTATTTGATGCCAAGATCATTGTAACACTCAGATTTTCTAAATGGGTTGCAAATTTGGTCCCTATCAGAAAGAAGAATGGAGAGATAAGACTGTGCATAGATTTCCGCAATTTGAATAAGGTCTCCATGAAAGACAACTATCCCTTACCCAAGATGGATCATATACTACAGCAAGTGGTGGGAGCTGAAAGGATTTCGATGCTGGATGGTTTTTTTGGGTATAATCAGATCAAAGTGTTGCCAAAAGATCAGGAGAAGACTGCCTTTACTACACCATGGGGAACTTTCATGTATGCGAAGATGCCTTTTGGTTTGATGAATGCAGGTGCCACTTTTCAGCGAGCTATGGACATTGCCTTTGCAGAAGAAATTGGAAGTTTCGTGGTAATTTATATGGATGATATCACAGTCTACTCAAAGTCTGATAGAGAGCATCTCCATCATCTGGAGAGGGTTTTCATGAAGTGTAGGAAATATGGCATATCTTTGAACCCTAAGAAGTCTAATTTTGCACTAGAATAAGGAAAGCTACTAGGCCATATAATATCCAAAGATGGCATAAAGATTGATCCTGAAAGGGTAAGTGCAATTCTGAAGGTGGGAGAACCCAGAAGCAAAAAGGAGATACAATCATTTCTGGGATAGGTAAATTTCTTAAGGAGATTTGTACCAAGATTTACTGAGATCTTGATGAATATTACAAATATGTTGAGGAAAGGTCATGAAATAAAATGGAATACAGAAGCTAAGGAGTCATTTCAGGAAATCAAGAAGGCCATTTCAGAAGCTCCTGTCTTGGTAAGTCCATATTTTGCCAAGGATTTTTCAGTATTCTCATATGCTTTTGAACATACTATAGCAACAGTATTATTACAGAAAAATGAGGAAAATTTGGAACAACCCATAGCCTTTTTCAGTAAAATGCTACAGGATGGGGAGTTGAAATACGATATCATGGAAAAGCAGGTCTATGCTCTGATTAAAGCATTAAAGGATTTCAAAATATATGTTTTTCATTCCCATGTGATTGCACATGTTCCAACTGCTGCAGTAAAAGCAATTTTGACTCAGCCAGACCCCGAAGGCAGGAGGGCAAGATGGATAACTACACTATTGGAATATGATATAGAAATAAAACCCACGAAGCTGGTCAAATGACAAGGGTTAGCAAAGATGATGACAAACTCAAATTGTGAATCTTTACAGATCAATTTTTTGACTCACCAGTCTGATCAGTCAGACGCAGAGATAGAAGTGATGCCTGACTTTGTGGCCTCTCCATGGTACTCTGGCATGGTATATGTCCTCTGAAATTTGCAAGCACCAGAAGGATTAAGTAAATCGAGAGCAAGATCTGTAAAGTTGAAATCTGCTAAATTCTGCATCATAAATAAATATCTGTATTGGAAGGATCCTGGAGGAGTTCTACTAAATTGTCTATTGGAGGATGAAGCCCAGCAAATTACCAAGGAATTTCACAAAGGAGACTGTGGGGGACATCATTCTTGGAAGGTGACTACAAACAAAATCCTGAGAGATGGTTATTATTGGCCTACTTTATTCTCAGATGTTTATAAAGAAATCAACAAATGTCATCAATGCCAAATTTTTGACGGGAAGAGAAATGTACTACCTCTCCCTTTGAATCCAATAACAGTTGAGGCTCCTTTCCAGCAATGGGGTTTGGATTTTATTGGTGAAATAAACCCCAACTCATCAGGTCAGCATAGGTGGATCTTGACAGCTACATACTATTTTACTAAATGGATAGAAGCAATTCCTACCAGAAGGGCCACTGAGAATGTGATCATAGAGTTTCTTGAAGAAAATATATTGGCTCGGTTCGGGTGTCCAAAAAGGATAGTAACAGACAACGTAACTACTTTCAAATCTAGGAAGATGATTAACTTTTGTCATAAATATCATATAAGCCTCAATCACTCAACTGCATATTACCCTCAAGGAAATGGATTGGCTGAGTCTTCAAATAAAAGCCTGGTGAGGATTATCAAAAGGCTGCTGGAAGATAATAAGAGGTCCTGGCACACCAAACTGAAATATGCTCTATGGGATGACATGATTAGTACTAAAAGAGCCATCGACATGTCTCCTTTCCAACAGGTATATGGGGCTGAAGTGATTTTTCCAACATCATTAGGGGTACCTGTTATGAGATATTTCTAGGATCAGCAAGAGGAACCAAATCACATAAAGTGGAGGATAAATCAGATCATTGAGCTAGAAGAATGAAGAAGTAAGGCTTATGACAAAGTGCAGTCCCATCAAGAGAAAATGAAGAATAATTTCGACAGAAGGATCAAGGAAGAGCAGTTTCAGATTGATGACCTGGTTTTGAAGTGGGATGCTCCTAACAAAGAAAAGCATGGAAAGTTTGACCCTATGTGGGTCGAACGTTATGTTGTTGCTGGGTACAGAGGACAGAATGCATTTTTGCTCAAATATACTAATGGGGTTCTTCTGGAGAGTAACCCTGTAAATGGAAGATATTTAAAGCATTACCTGTCCTGAGAGGGAAGGTAAAGTTTGTATCATAGAATTGTATATATTTGTTTCTCTTTACAAATAAATAGAGATGGTAGGCCGAGTGTATTTGAAGCTTGCAGTGAAAGCCCTAAGATCTAGGAGGCCTACCGTTCATTTTCTGAAAAATATAAAAATGATATATTTACAAAAGACAAAAGATGGGTTTTTGAGAGTTATTATGCAAAATAAAAAAGCAGGCACCTAGTCTACGAGTTCTTTGATACCTCGCAGGGAGGATATCATCCCTAGATGGAGCCAGCTGTTAACACCATTATTTATCAAAGAGGATAATAAACCATGGTGGAGAAAGAAAAATAATGGGTGTTTGCATACCTTGGTTACAAGATATATAATAAAAATGGGACTATAGGCAAAATGCGATCAAGTCACCGAAGATCCTAAGCCGCAATGGAAGGAGGAAGAAAATCAACGGCTGGTATTCTCTCCGCTCCTCGAAGATGCAAGGAAGATAAAAGTTTGACCGCGCGCTTATCAGGCGCACAGATCTATGGCGGTTAGGTTGGTTCGGACGGATCAATGGTCCACATCCAATCCGCCTCGTAAACTTGCATAGCGGTTAAAATGACACAATTCGGCGGAACTAGGTACAGGATACTAGATCCAATGGCGGAGAGGAGCGATCGGATCGCATCTACGGTCGAGATTGATTCCGGGACCAGAACCTGCTCGACCGATAAACCTACAGCACCCAACGGAATGAGTTACTCGGTGATCGATCTGACGGTTGAAAATCAAAGTAAATCAGATCGACGGCTGTTATAATTTTCGGAGGGTGAACTTGCACGGTGGATAATCCCGAAGTTCCCAGCAGAATTTGGTACGTGGCGTATGATCCGACGGTGGAGAGTTAAAGGGGTATCACATCAATGGCCGAGAATAATTCCGGGGATCAAAGTTGCACGTTGGATAAAAGAAAGGAGCCCAGTGGAATTCATTACATAGTTCTTGATTTGACGGTCGAAACTTAAAGGAAGAATGATCAACGGGTGGGATCGGTTCCGGGTTTGAAACTTGCACGGGGGATAAGTCCCAAACTCCCAGCGGAGTTTGGTACGTGTCACCCAATCCAACGGCTCATGGTAAAAGGAAATTTCATCAATGGTGGGAAATCATTCCGGGATGGAGACTGGCGGGTCGTTTATAACCAAGGCGTTGGGAGGAGCAGGGCACGTGGCGCACGATCCAATGGCCAGGAATCAAAGAGAAACCAGATCTACGGTCTTGGAAGAAACCGAAAAATAGAAGCGCACGGCAGTTATGGATAAGAGGTGGTTGCGGAAATAAATGCTGTCCACATGGCGAATTGGGGGGTCCTATAAAGGTAGGGTTGACCTCTCCAATGATTATTTTATTTGCTCGGGACCCGACGAAAAGGACCTGGTGATTTGGGAGCTTCCATTTGTCAGTACCAGGCACGTTTCGAACACACGCCTCCACAGTAAGCTAGGTAGGACTTTAATCCTGTAACTCCTTGGTCCAATTACCATTATAAATTAAGAAATGGAACAAGGGAGCGAGGTTCGTGTGTCTGGTCGGGTCACGGATGACAGAGAGGAATTTTTAGTGGACAGACACAGGGGCGTCTGCAACCCCTTCCTGTCCACAGGGAGAGTGTCCGGCAGCAAAGAGAAATTATGGTCTTATTTTTCACAGGGGAATGACGTTCTGAATGTATGCAAGTCTTTTTTGTACCATTTCACCCTGGAGCAAACCCTCCACTTCCCTAAGTTTTCCGAATGGCGCGCGGTGAATTATTCTCCCTCTCAGAGGATCATTGTGAGTCGGTCCACCTCGAAAATACTGTGTAAAATTGATGCTTCGGTAATCAGAGAAAACCTTAGTCTGCTCGAAAGTTACCCTGTAGATCATGAGTCTGTAAATGAATCTGTCCTTGCCGAGTTTTTCAAAAATTGTGAAAGTGAAAGTCGCTCTCGATTCCTGTCAAGTATCCTGAAAGAAGGTCAGTCCCTTGAAGGCCTTTTCTCGCCTTACCCCTTGCACATTTTTAGAACTGAGGTGCAACTGGTAATGTCTTTGGTCTGTCAAGTGTTAGGTCTAGATGACAATTGTCATATAGGTGATGTTATCCTTGGTTTCTTGTTAAAAATAAATTCTTTAAGTCCCGAGTCCCAGTCAGTCCCCGTGCTTAATTTAGATGAGTACCTTGCCGAAGCGATCCACCTCCAGTTGACTGAATTTCCCAAGGTCCAGTTCTTTAGGTTTCAAACATATTTGCTTAACATGTTATTATGTTCTAATGTTACTGAATTAAAGTTCTTAAGTGCTCTATGTTCTTTATGTTCTTCTGATTTGCCCAAGCAAATCAACATGGTCGAATTTGCCAATTCGATCATGTCCGAAATATAGAAAATGTTATTTGATGAGGACCTGCCCCCGTGTCTTGGACAAAATGAGATGTCTAATGCAGTCATCACCCGAATATCGGGTGGGGGACTGGTTCCTGTACAGAGGTTACACAGTGTTAAGAATATATGGCTTTACTGGTCAGCCTTATAGGCTACCATCCTTCTTGACCCCAAGGATTTTCACGCTGTAGTTCATGAGGCAAAGATTGTTGTCTGAGGAGGAGCACTTTGGTGCTTTCAAAAAATCTTTGAATATTAAATTTCCATTTAAAGTCCGCCCTTTAATTTTTAAAGGAAAAGGTTCCCTGGCATTTATAGAAAGGTTGATGGAGAATATGGATTTCATAAAAGATGTAAATATGAACTACGACCCCCACCAGGTGATCTCATTGAGAAAATAGGCAAACAAGAATAAACCATTTGAGCATCAGGCTATTGAGGGGCTAGCTGAAATGGCCAATTTGCTGTAGTATACTAACAGGTCAGATTCCGATGAAGGGACACATGCTACACCTGTCATAGCGACCCAAATAACAGAAGGTGCTGGTATGGTAGTCAAGAGGAGTTTGTCTGAAACAGAGAGTATGGACGTAGATGAGGAAGGGCCGCATAAAAGGGCAAAGCTGCTTCAAAGTGGTGAAATTATAGATAAGGAGGTTGCTGATGGTTCCAAAAGAGGTGCCCTAGTTCCCCTGAAAGCGGTGCAAGTAAGTCAATTCTGTTTTAAGAATCCAGAAGGTGATGTAGATAGTTCGGAATTGTGCCACGTGTTTAAGTCTAAAGAAGACCTAAAAGCCAGTTACATGGAGAAGAGGAAGCAGTCTATGGAGGAAACGAGAAATTTGCTCCCGAAGGTTAGAAGTCTGTACAGTTCGAAAACCTCTCTGGTCTCTGCTAGAGATGCTGAGAGGAATACTTTTAGAATGGCTATGGTAAGTGACAAGAAAATGTCTGAAATAGAGATCTGGTTCGACAAAATCAGCACTCCGGACAAAATTCAACTCCACAAACAGACAAGCGATATCATCTACTCAGACTTACTTCAAGCCATGGTGAAGATCAATAAATTGCAAGTCTTGACAGACAAATTGGAAATCCAGTTGAAACATGAGAAAGTGGAAAATAAAGGAAATGTTGTTCAGATTAAGAAGCTGCAGACAGACATTGCTAGTTCAGACAGTACACAGGCAGTCAAAAGGTTGTTAGAGGAAAAGGATAATGCACTCCAAGTCCTGAAGAAGAAACTGAAGATCCCAGGCACTGAACATGTTCAGTCAGCTGAGTTGCTAGCCCTCCAAGAAGAAAAGGATAAATTCCATCAGGAGATGATGGAATACAAAGGAAGAGCCGGAGAGCTACAGGAGGAAAAAGAGAAGTGGGAAGCCGAAAGGGAGGAACTGTTATCCCAAATCTCCTTGATGAAAAAAGATCAGAATGAAGAGAAGAAGATTATGGAAGAATTGATGAGCCAGACTCCCACCGGCGAGGACTTGTCTATTGTAAATATCCAAAAGCCATTAGATGATTTCTCTGCTGATGATTTTTTAGTGCCAATGTCCCAGGTGAGTTTGAAAGAAGAAGCAATCAAAGATTTGAAAGTAGAGAATGAAAAGATGAAAGCTGAATTGGCTAAAGTTAATGAAAGCAAAAAAAAAATACTGCAGGACAGAAATCAATTACAGAAGAAATTGAATGAGCTAAAAGAAAAATGCATTGGCAAAGGCCCTCTTCGGTGGGAAAAACACATCATTTGGGATACCCTGTGTATAGAGATTACCAAGTTCAGGCACTATTTAAATTTTATTGATGATTTGAATATAATGATAAATCTGGCCCACCAGAGGCTGATACTGGTAAACGAACATATGGAGAAAAGACCCCTCGTTACGGCTCAGAACACATTAAATTTCCTAAATTCACTGTCATATCAGAAGTTGCAGGAATTGGGCATAAAGGACAGAATGTCAATAGTGATGTGGGCAAAGAAAATCATCCATAAGCATCACTTAATAAAAATGGTCCAAGATAAATCAGAAGGATTGTCTCTGCAGGTCAATCATTTTAAACAGGAGTTTAAAGAACTGTTCGAGGATGGATTGTCTTCTTTCTGGGATGGAGAAGGGCAGATGTTCTCACAGGAACATTATCATAACCTGCTTGCTCATTGCCATGTGGACCACTCCAAATTCAATGATTTGCAGAAAAACCTGATAGGGAAGACCATTGTGGATATGCTCACAGAGGATTTCGAGATTCTGCAAAAGTTCGCCATCATCAGGAGCAGATTGCCCAGAAAGTCCTATGAAGCATATATGGAGCTCGAGGTAGCTATTCGGGAAATGATGGAGTGTGACACCCCAAGTTCGGAGCAGTGGAAAGATGTGGAGTGGTTTGGCAAGACAAAGTATATTCTCCATCCTTAAGAACATGTGTCATGCACTGAAGAGCTGATGAGGCAAAGATATGGAGCTGATGGGGCAAAGACGTGGAGCTGATGGGACAAAGACGTGGAGCTGATGGAGAAAAGTGGTGGAGCTGATGGACGAAATTTTGTTGTCAAGTTGATTCGTACTCTATGATCTGTTAGGATTGGAGTTGTAACAAACTTCCTAGGGGTTAGGAATTCAGTTACAAACTCTAAATTAAGCCGATCATTCTGTTATTGATCTTCTTGTTGGAAGAGCTATCAATTTATGTATAAATATGCATCTTTTTTAAGAGATGGGGCTTGGAACCCATCGAGTAGTGAGTAATTTTGGAGAACATATTTGTTTTTGGAATGACAAAGTAAATGCATGGGAGTTTTGTCAGAGATTCATGTGTTGTTGATATTACAGTCTGTGCCTCTTTCTTTATGTGATTGTATTTCCCTTGTGTAACACTCCATTTTATTTCTTCCTCGTATCTGTAATATAGCGTTAGATGATTAGAATTCATGTATTTATGCTCTGATCATCATTTCAGATATTATATGAATTTTTCTGCTAAAGTTGGTATAGAACTCATCCTTGTTGATGTTCTGTATTAATGGGTTGTTTCTTCATTTCTTTTGTTCCACCTAAATCAATTTGAATGACTGTGATGATATAACTACCTTGCCTTTGATGAACATCATGTATATGTCTTTGTGGTATTTTTATATTTGTATATGACTCCATGCCCAATGGTTATGTGATTGTTTCAGCCAAATACATAAATCTGTGAATGTTATTTTAAATCTGGTCTTGTTAAATCTTTATTGAGAGATCCCTCTCTGGAAGAAAATACCAGTTTCTTCCTGAAGTGTTTTTGCTGTTACGTTGGAGTAGACCTTTTACAACCTGGGTACATTCTGAGTGCTAATAGACCCAATCTTCTGAAGAATCCTATATGGCCCATAGAACTTTGGAGCGACCTTATGACGCCCTTTGAGTTTTAGTGAGGATTGCTTGTAAGGCTGGAGACAAAGAAAAACCATATCACTGGCTTCAAAAGTGCGCTCAGAACGGTGCTGATCAGCTTGTTGCTTCATGTGATTTCTTGAAATGTGAAGATTTTTGCGCAAAATGCGAAGAACCTCATCGCGGTTTCGATGGACCGTGTCAACTGCCTGAACTGGAGAAGTACTGGGGGTGTAAGAAAGAAGAACTGGCGGTGCCTGACCATAAACTACTTCATATGGAGTCATTTTAGAGGTAGTGTGGTAAGAGGTATTGTACCACCATTCAGCGAGAGGGAGCCACTTTGCCCACTGATGTTGTTGCTCAGAGGAGAAGCAACGAAGATAAGTTTCCAAGCATTTATTGATAATTTCAGTCTGACCATCCATTTGGGGGTGATAACCTGAACTCATCTTCAGTTTGGTGCCAGTGTGGTGAAAGAGTTCTATCCAAAAATGATTGGTGAAAGTCGCATCACGATTCTAGACAGTGGAAGAAGGCATTCCATGAAGATGAAAGATCTGGTCCAGGAAAATTTGAGCAACGGAGGAGGCTGTATAGGGATGGCTGAGAGCACAAAAATGACTATATTTGGAGAGGCGATCAACCACAACTAAAATCACAGTCTTCCCTCTAGATTTAGGGAGCCCTTCAATGAAATCCATAGAAATATCTTTCCATATCCAGGTAGGTATGGGCAAGGGTTCGAGCAATCCCGGAAGGGGTGTTGTTTCACCCTTATTGTGCTGGTAGGTATCACATTCAGCCACCATCTGTTGAATTGTCCTTTTCATGCCCTGCCAAAATAAGTTGCGCCGTGCCCGTTCATACGTTTTGAGAAAACCAGAGTGCCCAGCTGATGGAGAAGCATGGATTTCATAGAAGATAGCTTGTTGAAGAGCTGTGTTCTGGGGAAGCACCAGATGACCCTTGTATCTCAGTGAAGCACCATCCCAAGAGTAATGTGGAACAGCAGAAGGGTTGTTGTCCAAGCGTTGGATGATTTGAGATAATGAAGAGTCATTGACATAACCCTGGTGAACCGAGTGCAACCAATTTGGAACAGGCATAGAAATCGCGTAAAGAGAATCTTGGTCATCAAATGTGCGAGAAAGGGAATCCGCCACAATATTGTCCTTACCCTTCTTATAAGTGATCTCATGGTCATAACCCATGAGTTTGCTAACCCATTTCTATTGTGCTGGGGAGGATACACACTGTTCTAGGAAATATTTCAGACTCTGGTGATCAGTCTTGATGCAGAAATGATTCCCTAAGAGGTAGGGTTGCCACTTTTGTACTGCATGCAAAATAGCCATCATTTCCTTCTCATATGTAGAGGCAGCTAAATTCCTACCAAAAAGGGCTTTGCTAGTGAACGCAATGGGGTGTTCATATTGAAGGAGAACAGCACCAAGTCCATTGCCACAAGCATCACTCTCAATAGTGAAGGGCTTCGAAAAAGCGGGCATAGCTAGAACAGGTGTAGTACACATAGCTTGTTTCAGCTTGTCAAATGCACACTCAGTAACATGTGTCCATGTAAAAGCATCCTTTTTCAACAGAGCAGTTAATGGAGCTGCAATATTCCCATAATCCTTGACAAACTTGCGGTAGTAGCTAGTCAACCCCAAAAAACCACGAAGGCTCTTGAGTGTCTTAGGAGGCGGCCAATTGTTCATGGCAACGATTTTGGCAGGATCCACACGAACCCCTTGTGCTGAGATAATGTGCCCGAGATACTCAACTTACTTTTGGCCAAAAAAACATTTAGACTTTTTGGCATGGAGATGATGATTAGAGAAAAGTTGCATTACAAGAGCCAGATGCTAGAGATGTTCATCCCATGTTTTATTGTAGATGAGGATATCATCAAAAAATACCAGAATGAATTTCTGCAAATAGGGTCGGAATATTTTATTCATCAAGGCCTGGAATGTGGAAGGAGCATTAGTGAGACCAAAGGGCATGACCAAAAACTCATAGTGGCCATCATGTGTATGGAAAGATGTTTTAGGGATATCATCCTCATGAACCCGAATTTGATGATACCCTGAGCGAAGATCCAACTTGGAGAAAAATTGAGCACCATGAAGCTCATCAACAACAAGAATTGGAAACTTATCCTTGATGGTGAGGTGATTAAGTGCTCGGAATTCAATGCAGAGGCGCCATGACCCATCTTTTTTGCGGACAAGAAGAACTAGTGAAGAAAAGGAACTTGTGCTTGGGCGAATAATACCTTTCTTTAGTAAGTCCCTAAAGAGGAGTTCAATATCTATTTTTTGGTGAAATGGGTAGCGATAGGGCCTGATGTTGGGAGGAATGCTTCTAGGAAGGAGCTGAATATGATGGTCCTCTGGTCGTGAAGGTGGAAGTCCCACCGGTTCAGGAAAAACACCTGTATATCGATCCAGAATTTGTTGGAGATCCAAAGGAGTAGTGGGGGCCGTTGATGGTTGCATTTGAATGGAATGGAGCTGAGCGATGACACAATGGGAACTCTTCTTAAGGATTTTTTCCATGCGATGTGAAATGATGATGCTGAGATACCCTGGTTGTAATCCTTTCAATGTGTGTTTGTGTCCATCAGGGGAGAATTGCATCCAAAGTTCAGCAAAATCCCATAATATGGGGCCAAGTGTGTGCAGCCATTGAGCACACAAAACCACATCACATCCGCCTAAGGTCAAGGCAAACATGTTAGAGCGGAGGTTATAATCTCCCATAGAGATACGCACATTACGACACTTCCCTTTGCAAGGTAAGGTGCCCCCATTGGCAACCATGACTTCAAAGTTGGAGCAAGGATGGATAAAACAATTAGCTTGTTTGGCGATCCGAGGGTCAATGAAATTATGAGTGCTTCCAGAATCAATGAATATGGTAAGAGGAAGCTTCTTGAAGTAACCGCATACCCGAATTGTTTGGGGGGCAGTGACTCCAGCTAAATCATGGAGGGATATCTCGGGCTGGTCGTCCTGAGATGGAGGGTCAGTAGGCGGCTCCTGAATGTCAACCGGAGCATCCATTGGATCGAGAGCTTCTTCACCAATTTCAGAGGCAGGTGGAGAATCCACATCCAAGAGATAGAGATTTTGTTGAACACATCGATGTCCCTAAGTGAATTTCTCATCACAATTATGACAACGCCCTTTTTCTCTGTGTGCCTGCATCTTTGTTTCAGACAAATGCCTGATTGGAGGTGAGTGAGGAGCTGGCGGAATGGGAGGTCGTTGAGAACCCATATTTTGGAAGGGAACAAAAGAGGATTTGGAGCCCTGTTGGGCTACCATCTTGTCTTCTGCCAACTTAGCCAACCCCAGGGCTTCCATCATTGTGTTGGGACTGAAATTTTTTTCCTCAGAGCGAATTGCATCCTTTAGACCACTGATAAAACAACTCCGGTAGAAGTCATCAGGTAATCCTTTGGTGTGATTAGCTAGTTTCTCAAATTCAGTTTGATACTCTTTCATAGTGCCAGTTTGGTGAAGTTTAGTGAGAGCTCTTGTGAAGTCATCAAAAGCACTAGGACCAAATCGTTGCAAAAGGAGCTGGAAAAAATCAGGCCATTTTGGCTCTTCATGAGCCTTGATGTACCAACGATACCATTGAAGAGCTTCCTGTTCTAAATGAAATGAGGCAAGTGGAACTTTTTTAACATCAAAAGTATTATGAAGACTGAAATACTGTTCTACACGATAGATCCATCCAGTCGGATCAGTACCATTGAAGCGAGGAAAATCTAGCTTCGGACCGCGAAAATTGCTAGAAGAAGAGAACCCATTGTCTGATGAAGACTCGTACTGTCGTCTGGTGTTCATAGTTGAATGCTCAAGATGGAGACTGAGAAATTTTTCATCCAGTTCCTGGAGTTTGGCTTGAATGGCTGCAAGTGTTTCCTCCATGGCTTTTGCTCCTGTGCGGGTGACAACCATAACCAGGAGTTTTTTTTTTTTTTTGTTATTGGGGGAGTGGGTAGAAAAACAAAAACAGAAACTATTTCAGTAGAGGAACATATGGATTTGGGAAAAAATCGGAAGGGTAATTTGGGTTTGAGTAAGTTTTGGACATTGTCGAAAGGACAGGGAAGCAAAAAAATGGGGATTTTAGGAGTGGGGTGAAAGAATGAGAAAATTTGGTAGAGAGGGACAAAGAAGCAGAATGAGGAAAGGAATACGGTGGCAAAATTTGAAGGCGTTTGGGTGAAAATCGAAGGAGTTATGGAAAACCCTAAAAATAGACAAATGTGGGATTTGGGGTCTTGGGAAGTGGAATTTGGGATAGGGTCTTCAGGAATGAAATATGCAGAATGGAATTGCAGAGGTGTTAGTGAAGTTTTAGGGAAATCAGAGTTGAAACCAAGGAGATATGGCCAAAAAATAGAATTTTATACGGCGCGAAAGTGATCGAAAACAGTGGAATCTGCAACAGCGCAGAACTGATCGGCAACAGTTCTGGACAGAGGAAATCTGCGATTGTGCAACTGAAAATAGATATGGACCCCAGGTATGTGAGGATTCCTATCGGTTCAAGGGAATCACTCGGCCACCAATGCTGTTTGACGGCTTGCGTATTGGGGCAGTACCCCTCACTCCACGGCTCAGGTAAAACTGATAACCGCTTGGCCACAAACGACAGCTCTTGGTTTACCTCACGAGTGGGAACTAGTCAATCAGGTAGGGTTCGTTGCCCTTTTCGCTGGCAGATCCTCTCAATGGGCCAGCTACTTCGGGGTTCCCGTGGTACTCCTCACAATGAGTTTTTGGGCTTATGCCCAAGTACTTCCCACAGTTAAGCGGATAGGGATTATTCCCAGATCCGAACCTGCAACAGAAGTGAAAAAAAAATTTGGGCAGAAATTTCACCCAACGAGCCCAAGAAAGTGCTCTGATACCAGATGTGAGGACCCTGCAGCAAATAATTAATCAAAATACACGATATAGCAGCAGAACTCAAAATCACTTTTATATTAATCGCAGGCCACTTCGAGGGGGCAACCTCCTTTGAGCAAGCTCAATACAAAATAACTTCACGGTGCCTTCCTTGGCCTCAACACACACTTATATACTAAAAATAGGTGCCAATACTATGGGTCAAAACCATGGGCCAATATAAACTATGGATCAACAATTACTACAGGTAGCTCACAAAGCATATGCGCCCAACAACAATAACACAAAATATGGATCAACAATTACTATGGGACGACTTACAAAGCATATACGTCCAACAACAATATACTAACATGGTAAAGAGAAGGATTGACATGGGTTCCTAACAACTTTCTCAACAATAGAATTTGGTTCATTTTCTAAATCCATAGAAACTCTATAGAGTCCCTTACTATGCAATATAATGCCAATTTTGGCTTTCAATTAGTGATAATTGAAGTGATTCGGGATCATAGCTAAATAAGAATCCATACTAATATGTTGATGCGCTCAAGGTGAAACTCTCTACAACCTACACAAATTAAACTAGTAGAAAATTGTGTAAGCTTAAATCAAGCTATTTTTATGAGAGGGATAGGAGCCTGGATGGACTCTGATATAGAGAACAGATATCTCCTCAACTATGTTGAACTTAAAAACATTGCACTCAGATACCATGTATAAATTGCAGCTCTGATAGCATGTAGAAAAAGAGCCTTTATGCAAAGAAGAATCACATGAGGTCGATCTTTATGCTAACATAATTCTCACAAGTATGCACAAGGAATATAGAGAGAAGAATAAAGGGACCGAATACAAGAGAAATGATCCAATGAATAATTTATTATTGAATCAATGACTTTATTGATTTATTATTACAATAGTAATACATCCTTATAAGGGAAAATTGAGTTGGTGGAAGACAACTCATGCTAGCTTATAAATCATACTTACCAAATATGATAAACCCCCATAGGTGGCTAAAGAAATTCCCAAATCACTCAAGGACCTCATGAATTAGCTAAATCATGAGTGAGTTGTCATGAATGATAGAAAAATATGATAATATTGGAATATGGAGAGAAAATAATGGAGGATGGGTTGGGAACAAAAGATAGCAGTTTCCTTGTTGACTAGCTTTACCTTATCTACAGAAAAGATGGATAAAAGTAGAATAAAGGTAGAATATATAGGAAGGAATTTAATAAGGTGGACACGCTCTTGGGGCATATATGGAAATTTTTTACCATGTCGTGCAAGTGGATACCAACTATCTAGGCTAGTAGGTAGGAATTTAATAAAAAAAGATTAACTAGTTTTATCCTAGGTATTAAGTGGGTTTATTATATTTCCACAGATTCCTATGTAAGGAAATGCACCTTACTTACCTTTGTACTCACATGGATGAATCTTCAAATTTGTTGGAATACATTATTGTTCCTCAGCAATGGATTCCAACATGTTATCAAAAGTTATCCCTTGACCTCCCATTGGTTGAAAAAGTGGTTGATCTAGTTAAATCCTTGTTCAATCCCACTCTTTAGTTAGAGAGTGAATAACATGAATTTCATCACACTCTTTGTTTTAGGAGTGAATTTAAAGTGGTCAAATTGATTCCATCTCCACCTGATCCCATGATTTCATCTGAGATTGTTAATACTGAAGTAGTCACTTTGACACAATCTGCACCTCATCTTCCAGTTGAGACTGAACTGAAACCCGCTGAAGTTTTTGCTGTCCATTTGGATTGTTCTAAGAAAGGGGAATTTTTTTCTGTTTCAATAGAACCCTCTCCAAGTACTAAGGTTATTTCCTTTTATTGAATTAATCTAACAGAATCTCATCTTCATTCAAGTGTTCCTTTCCATATATCTATGAGAGCTATCGCTAAGAGTATGCTCTGCACTATTGTTGATGAAGGTTAGTATTCATGATCCTCAACTGCTTGGAAAGATAAAGGTTCTCCTTAGCTTGTGCAAGCCACTGACAAGATACTGGATTTTAATTGAATACCTACTGCACCTTTGGGGATCCTTCCTCATTTTCCTATTACCTTAGGAGGGAAAACTGTCTACATTGATGTTATGGTAGCCCAAGGTCCCTTAGATTTCAATCTGATCCTTGGATGATATTATGTTTACGCCATGAAAGATGTAGTGTCCACTGTCATGTCACCACATTTTGAACACCAAATGTTTGGATCTTGTTAAACAACTAGGGGGAAAAATTGACATTAATTAATTAGCCTATGGAATTTTTTCTGAATAATTATTATTAAGGCATGTACTTGATTTTGATTATTTCCATTATTAATTATTGAGTAATTTAATATTTGGAATTGATATTTCTATGTCAGGAGGGCACAATTGACAAGCCAACTTGCCAAGGAGGATATTTAGAAAGTGACAATAGACTGAAAAAAGCAAGTTGTTAAAGTAATAAGGAAAGTGGCAAAATCTATGACAAAATCAGTCAGATCTAAAAAAGAAATGTCACACCAAAGGAGGGCACAATTTACATTTAGGACTGCAGTGACAAAAGAATAAGGCATAAAAAGTTGTCATAATGAAAATAAGGAAACATCATACCAAAGGAAGGCATAGTTTCCCTTTTTGAGTCCAGTCACAAAAGCAGAGAAGCCAAGAAAAGTTGTCATAGGGAAAATAGAAACTCTGTGCCTAAGGAGGGTGCAGTTTCCAAATTAGATGAATGGCATGGACAAGGAAACAACTCACAAGGTCCCTACTTTACAATTACTCAAGGAGGGCGCATATGTGGCTACGGTTAGGGTTTTTATGTGGGTGACTTGTGCTCATAGGTCACCAAAATATTATAAAAATACAGGGGAGATCTATTACTCAGTTTGGATAATGATTGGTTTGTGTTTATGTGAAGCATAGATTCTACCAAGTGATGTACCTCAGACCTTTGAAAGATGTTCCTCAATTCCTTCCATCCCCTCTCTTCTTCCTCCCTTTATTTCTCTTTGTAGGTGTTGGAGCATTCATGAAAAACACCATAGTGATATAACATAAGATGGAAGTCATTCTCTTCAATGAAATCAAGTTCTAGTGAAGTGAAATCTTCACCTACGCTCCCATCCACCTTGATGTCAAAATTGGGCCTCTTGCCCACTGTTTTGAGTCCCATTTTGTGAGTGGTCAGTCTTCCAAATTCCTTTTATTATGAAAAATTCCATAGGTTCTGTTTAATATCTCTGTAATATTTTCAGCATTCTGTCCAATAAGCTAACATGTCCACTTTCCCATGAAAGAGCTTTAATGTGTCTTTAAATGAGAGTTTTGATGCATTTGATGCAATAATAAATGAGTAATGGACATGGGTATGATATAAATGATGTAACATGTCAATTAAATATGTATTAATATCTATAAAATTCCATTCTCAGGTTTGATAAACTTCTGATACGAATTGCATGCTTTTCAGTGCACCCTAGTTGGATGACTAGTTAAAAGTTACTAGTTTTGCAGTTTTATCAATTTCCAGGAGTTCTGTTTATCCGAATGAAATTAAATAAGATGATTCATGATTTTTATTGACCCCTATGTACATACAAAATTTCATAATGAAATTTATTTGAGGCCATACACTGTTTGGGAAACCTCCACTGCGCAGGACCTCCCTAGGCCAAAATTGCCAAAATTTCCCAACTTCTCCCAAACAACCCCAAGTCTCCCTTGAACTGTTCTGATATGTCTGAAAAAAACTTGGATGAATTTTAAAATTCTGATAACACCTCTGTTAATTTACCCAACAATCTGGTTGAAAGGATCTAAAAGAATCTTCCTAGTTTCACGGTTGGATGACCTAGAAGCGTGGAAGTAAGTTTCAGCATAGCTGACTATGAAGTGTAAATGGTCCCCAATGTAAATGTGTTATGGAAGATGATTTATATGTACTAAATTTTTACTTTGTTATTTCCCTCTCCCCATTTCCATATTCATCAATTTACCAACAAAATACCTCCATCTTCCTAGTCTAAAAATTATCTGGCTGAATACATTGTTTTAATTTCAAATATTTATTAAATTATCAACATATTTAGTGTTCAAATATTGTTGTACAGGAATAAACACCTTATAACTGAAGGTCTGGGGTTACCAACATACTCAAGAAAATTGTAGGCAATCGGCTCTAGAATGCAGTAAAGGAAATAGGAGGATAGGAAAGACTCACCTGATACATGACGATTGATCCTAGCTTGTCCTCTTCCGCTCTGCTTCTCCTTCACCTGTCAAGAGTCAATATTCCAAATACAAGATGATACATATATATATAACAGGTTAGATAAATCATATACATAATACTGAAACATAATTATTTATCAAACCACAATATATAAGATACATTCAAGACACATATGGAAGAAGGATTCTCTTTATTAACAATAATGATAGAGTTCAGATTACAACCCAACGCCTGAGACAAGGACTCCTCTGCAACCAAAGGATTCTCAGTTCCACTGCTCTAAATACTTCTNCAAGTGTATGTGATTAACACCCTCCCCAAGGCCTATATTTATACTTGGTGAAATAAGGCAGTTTCGAAGGTTGAGGAGGTTGAGATAGTTAAGGTGATTAAGTTTAAGTGCTTAACTAATATCAAGTAATCACACATTTTTATTTTTAATGCCAAAGGTAGATGTACACGGGTATCAATACTGGCAACTCACGTATGACCCGCGAGTTTCTCTAAGGGTAACCTGCGTACACATCTGTACGCGACATGCAACAACTGATACTCGCGTACAACACGCGAGTTGCATATACAGAGAGTCGCGTACATGACTTGAAATATCTAAAAGGTAAAAATAACCAGCTGGATGGATGATGAATGTAGTTCATAATAATCCCATCTATAGTTTTTTGGGCAACCCTCAATCCATAGATGTCCTTTTGTGTGCCAACATGAGGGATGTCGGCACTCAGACGGAGAGGTGCCATTCAGGTGGATAAAAGATATGTACATCAGATACTGAAAAATTGCAGTGGTATCAGAGATATTTCCTTGGATCATCATGTGGAAATAAATGTCTTAGTGAAGAAAGTTGCATCCATGAGGCTCCTACCATACTCTGAGCAAGACTTTGATGAGAAGTATGAAGAATACTGTAGAAGGTAAGAAGAATACCTTGAGAAGTATGAAGAAGAAGGCTATGAATATCCCTCATGCAGTACCTCAGGTAGAGGTAGTGGGAATGATATGGACGATATCTGGCTCCGAGTTTATGATGCTTCCATTTGGAAGAGATATACAAGTATCAATGACCAAATGTTCAATGGAAGAAACCTTAAGGAATCCTTCTAGTAATCCATGGAGTAGTATGCTTTGAAATAAGAGATAAGGGAGGTCCTTTATTTCCAAGAGTATTGCACTCTTGAGATACATAAGTTGTTCATAGATCCCTACTGTGGGACAAAATTGAAAAGGATTGCACACATGGTTGATGAAGTGTGCAAGGAAGTGGAGACTAGAAGGATGCCTCCTAGAGCCAAAAGAGGATGAAAGAAGGAAGATTCATTAAAGCCATATACTTGTCCAAGAAGCAAGAGGATGTCTGGATTTTTTTCAAACATAAATTCTAGTGACCATGTTGATGAAGAATCCTCAAGCTCCTTGAAGGAGAAGAGAAATGAGGCAGAGACAGAGATCCATGAAGTTGAAGTTGAATGCACTGCAAGGTTCTTGGTGGGTGATCTCCAGATCACTGATAGTTATGTGGGATCATGTATGGGTGGAGATACACCTTTTGTATCAGATCCAAAAGGAGATTATAAATCATAATTATAGTCACCTTGGGAGTCACATAAGGAAGAAGAAGACAAGGCCACACCACTTGGTTGTGAACCATAAATTTTGGTGGAAGATCATGCCACCAAAGTATCTATATAGAAAGAGTATAAGGTGAAGAAATTGGATGATAAAAGTTCTTATTTTTGCAACATCCATGTACACCTACAACAATTCGATCCATGGGAGGATGGAAATACTTCAATTGCATATGACGACTTCAAGATGAAGGACAATTGTGAGGGAGATGAATTTTCTCCTAGTTTATCTCTTAGTGAACCCAAAATAAATGTAGAGGAGGGTGATACTATCAATGATGATAAGTGTTGGAGTAGGGTCCCATAGCCACAAGAAAAGCTGCTATATCGGGACAAGAAAGTCAAAGGGAACAGTACCTGAAGCAGCCAAGAAGAGAGAGCTCAACCACTGCACTTAAGGCAGTGGCCGAGAAGAGAGAGCTCAACCATTGCACTTAAGGCAGCGATGAAGATAGGAGGGATCAGCTACCCTCATAAATGGAAAAGGAGCAACGGTCCGAGGTATTGAAGACAAAGGATAGAAGGAGAGCGACTATGGAAGTGGCACCTATACCCACGATCAGCGCTAGGAAGCGTGGAAGACTGCAGAAAGATGTGGTGTGATGGAAAGCGGTAGTTCAAAGTATAGATAGGCTGACTATCACAGTTAGGGTTTTTGGGTTATTGTTGGGAAAGGCCCATAGTGTTGTAACATGGCGAGACCTTTGGGCCTCCTATATAAGCATGTATTTTGTATTATGAAAGGTTAGACATCTAGACATTTAGATAGTTAGACAACGAGCTAGCTAAGTGTCTCTAGTGTCTCAGTATTGTAAGAGCCGAGCTCTGGTTCTGTTATTCAGTCTGTAGTTATCTTACTGTAACCAGTAGCCGGCTCCTTGAGTATGAATGTAACAATCCACAGGGATTGACAGAGAGAGAGAGGAAGAGTATATTGTAAGAGAAGCAATATAGAAGGAGAAGAGATCTAGGAGAGAAGGGCTCTCGGCTATGTGCACATAGTTTCCCAGAAGATCTCAAGCTGCATAATAGGTTGCAGTGGAACTGTGTTTACTCTCTCAAGATATAATATAAGAACTAGTTCCCATGGACGTAGCTTCCCCCCTGGAAGTGAACCACGTAAAATACGCATGTTGTGTGACTGTTCATGTGATTGTGTTTACTTATTTGCTATCTGTTATTCATTACATGAACTTTGCTTAATAGTTAATGAATGTATGTATGATACTCGTCAGTTTACAGTAGCTTAGAAGATAACTACGAGTTGAATCTATTAAGTATTCTGTGTATGAGTTTGCCAGTGTTTGATTCATGACAGTTAACAGTTATAGTGTTAAATGACCTCTGTATGTTTAGTTCAACAAGTTAAGCATAAGTAATGATTCAGCGTGTTACTGTAGAAGCTTAAGTGAAGATTGCGTAACACCCTTATGAAGGTTAACTGAGCTATTATACCCAGAGAGAAAGCCTTTGGACTTTAAGAGTGGTGAGCAGATTGAGTCTTACTGTAGAAAATATCGTAGTATATAAAGGTGATATCGCACTATCGGAGGAGATGCGGTGTGAGATATCATAGGTAAAGAGTTGAGTGGAGGAGAAAGTTTGCGCATCATCCTAGAAGCAGCGATGTGATAAGAACCAATAATCTAGCAGAGTCAGCTAGGAAGAGAGAAACAACACATCGCTGAGAGATACCGCTAGCTGAGAAGAGACAGAGAACCCTAGGATGCTATAGAACCCAATTGAGGACACTTGAGTCTTCATCCAACCCATCCAAGATCACTTCGGGTGATACTTCAGGACGTTCTGCAGTCTATCGCCGTGTTAGGAACCCATGTCAATCCTTCTCTTTACCGTGTTAGTATATTGTTGTTGGACGCATATGCTTTGTAAGTCATCCCATAGTAATTGTTGATCCATAGTTTGTGTTATTGTTGTTGGGCGCATATGCTTTGTAAGCCGCCTGTAGTATTTCTTGATCCATAGTTTATATTGGCCAATGGTTTTGACCCATAGTATTGGAGCTTATTTTTAGTATATAAGTGTGTGTTGAGGCCAAGGAAGGCACCGTGAAGTTATTTTGTATTGAGCTTGCTCAAAGGAGGTTTCCCCCTCGAAGTGGCCTGCGATTAATATAAAAGTGATTTTAAGTTCTGCTGCTATATCGTGTATTTTGATTAATTATTTGCTGCAGGGTCCTCACATCTGGTATCAGAGCACTTTCTTGGGCTCGTTGGGTGAAATTTCTGCCCAATTTTTTTTTCGCTTCTGTTGCAGGTTCGGATCTAGGAATAATCCCTATCTGCTTAACTGTGGGAAGTACTTGGGCATAAGCCCTGAAACTCATTGTGAGGAGTACCACAGGAACCCCGAAGTAACTGGCCCATTGAGAGGACCTGCCAGCGAAAAGGGCAACGACCCCTACCTGATTGACTAGTTCCCACCCGTGAGGTAAACCAAGAGCTGTCGTTTGTGGCCAAGCGGTTATCAGTTTTACCTGAGCCATAAAGTGAGGGGTACTGCCCCAATACGCAAGCCATCAGACAGCATTGGTGGCCGAGTGATTCCCTTGAACCGATAGGAAGCCGCACATACCTGGGGTCCATATCTATTTTCAGTTGCACAATCGCAGATTTCCTCTGTCTAGAACTGTTGTCGGTCAGTTCCGCACCATTACAGATCCATTGGTTTTCGATCACTTCTGCGCCGTTGCAGATTCCACTGTTTTCGATCACTTTCGTGCTGTTGCAGATCCCTTCCTGAAAAAAAATAAAATAAAAAAAATAAAAAAAAAATTTGTTTTTCGGCCATATCTCCTTGGTTTCAACTCTGTTTTCCTTGAAACTTCACTGACACCTATGCAATTCCATTCTGCATATTTCATTTTCCTGAAGACCCTATCCCAAATTCCACTTCCCAAGACCTGAAATCCCACATTTGTTTATTTTTAGGGTTTGCCATAACTCCTTCGATTTTCACCCAAACGCCTTCAAATTTTGCCACCGTATTCCTTTCCTCATTCTGCTTCTTTGTCCCTCTCTACCAAATTTTCTCATTCTTTCACCCAACTCCTAAAGAC
>LPNX010336552.1:17413-35815 GCA_001517045.1 Pseudotsuga menziesii | reverse complement strand
CAAATTTCATTTGGATTCCCTACTGCATCTATAATTAGATCTCATAAGTGGATTGTTTACTGTCGCATTTTTACTATTACCATCCATCGCTTATCCAAACAAAATGCGTTACATTATTTACTTTATACATAATAAAAAGGTAAGCAAGGGTAGAACAACACACGGCTTATACAGTAAAGAGATACAAATCATAATTTCTAACCCAATCTTCTAAAAACTTCTTTACATTTTTTATTTTATTGGATGAATACCCATTCAGAATTCATTTTTATAAATTGAAAATCTTTGGCATTTATTCATAAATCACGAACGTAAGAATACAAAGAAAAGTTTTTGGATGATTTCCCCAACTCGTCATTCATATATATTATTTACTTAATAATTATTTATTTTTATTTTGTTTAGAAATAAAGTGCATCGTTAATCTATAATAAAAAAATCNTAATCTATAATAAAAAAAATCAAATTAGAAGAATTAAAAATAATTATATAAACTTATAAAAAAATTAGATTTATCTTAAATCTATTTTAAACATAAAAAAAAAAAAATGAATTCAATTTTTATAGCTATAATTTTTTTTTAATATCTAAAAATTTTAGATTAAAATTATACCTCAAAAAATTGAATCTTTCTATATGTTTTATAGATTTAATTTTAAAATAAATCTATGCTGATTAATATTTCTAAAGAAATAAATTTGACTTAAAGATTCTCTGTTGATAAATTGATAAATTAAAAACACATTAATCAAAATAGTTCATAGAGAAATAATAAACAATATAGAAACTGAACGTCTACCCAAAAATGACTTATCTTTCCAGCCTTGTTGTTGGAAAAATGTAATTACTTGCAGATCCGTACCTGACTCTCAGTTGACTCAGTTAGAGTCTGTACCAATCAAGATCTTGTCTGTCAGTCTGACAAGAGGGAAGAGTCCACGATTAGGCAATGTAAACCAGTCGAATTTATTTATGAAGCTAAGTTGTTAGGCATATAGTTATTACAGTCTTTAATGGTGAGTCAATCGACCCATTTAGATGCAATTTTCAGGTTGCCTATAAATAGAAGAAGCAAATTGTAATTTAGGTTAGAGACAGAGAGAGTCAAGAGAGATTACAGACAATAGACACTAGAGGAACTCAGGGTGAAAAAGAGAAGTTGAAGCTCAAGCTTCTGTGTAAGTGATTCAGTCGAAGAGCTGAAGCTCTGTAAAAGGACAAGTCTAGATCGACAAGTTTAGATCGACAAGTTTAGACCAACAAGTCTGGACCGACAAGTTTAGACCGACAAGTCTGTAATACTTTGTTATTTCCGCATAGTTAAATATCTGAAATAGTTTATGGTTCAATGCATGATTATTTGGCCGCACATATTTCTAGATTTACTTGGGTAAATGTCTTTTACAATTATTGTTAAGTGAAAGATCAAAGAACCCATAAATTTCTCACTGCGTGAAAGTTCCAGGTTCTACGGCATATTGGTCGACTCAAGTCTTCCTACATATTTGGGCATATGTTTTTATAAGTTCTTTGGATTTGTTAATGTGTCTATTTTACTCTATCTTACTCACAGGTGAAAAGTATTTGTAATTTCTTAAGTCTCTTAGACTAAGAAAAATACTCTGTAGATTTCGACCAAAGTGAACCGACAAGGTCGGTTGTGTGAGCCAACTTGATAGGTCGGTTGAGTCAGCCAAAGAGTTCAGCCGACTTAGTGGTCGAAGAGGTGAGCCAACTTGAGAAGTCAAAGAAGTCAGCCTCGAACTTAGAAGTGACAAGTGGCCAAGGTAAAATCAGTGCGTAGAACCAACAAGTAAGTCGAAGTAAATTTAGTCGAGTGGAAACACCAACTGAAATTTATAAACTTTTCTAGTCAGGAGATAGACAAGTTTCACCTAACAAGTGAAAAAGAAGAAGAGGTCGGCGTGAAAAGTGAAAATTAAATTTTAATATCGATTGAGCCCTAAACTCAAGTTTAGTCGGCTTGGTTTTGGCTAACTGGTATCAGAGCAAGATTTCATATCAAAGCAAGGTTTTATATCAGAGCAAGGTTTATATCATCCCAAGATTTAGGAAAGAAATCTTGTCTTAAAAAGTGGAAATTAATTTTCTAAGGAAAGTTAATTAAAAAAATTAAAATGGCTTCCACTTCTGGTTCATTGCAAACTCCAATTTTTACAGGAAAGAATTATGAATATTGGTCTTTAACAATGAATGATTTATTCATAGGTAAAGATGTATGGGAGATAGTCTAGCATGGTTATGCAGAACCAATAGACATGACAACATATAACAATCTCACACAGGTTGAGAAAGATGTCTTGAGAGAACAGAAAAATAAAGATGGAAAAGCTCTATTTTTCATACATCAAGCTATGCATGAAAGCATACTCCCAATAATAGCAGCAAAAACTAATGCTAAGGAAGCATGGGATACATTGGAGACTTCCTATCAAGGTTTGGATAAGGTAAAGAAATCCAAGCTGCAGATTCTGAGAAGAGATTTTGAATCTCTGTCCATGAAAGATTTAGAGAATGTAGACACATTCTACATCAGATTTGTTGGGTTGATAAACCAACTGAAATCTCATGGAGAAGCCATAGCAGAAAAAATGGTTGTTTAAAAAATTATCAAAAGTCTTCCCCCAAGATTTGAAAACTTCGTTGTGACCTTAGAGGAACACATAGACATGACGAACTACCTTCCCATTGAATCCCTATGCAAAATAGAATGTGATTTCATCATCATAAACCTGAAATTTTTGGAAGAATTGATACTAGGTGCGTTCAAACTTTCCTTGCATGCATTAAATTCAGGAAAAACTTCCAACATAGAAACAAAAATCAGCTCATGGCGTTTAGATCCCTTCCACCCCATAATTTTCTCTAAGACTGTAATTTGGATAGAAAACAGAGGTTGGAAACAAAAACTGGAAAAATGATGAAGGTTATTGGATCGGGGTATAATAAGTCTCAACAGAGTTTCTCAGAGATTCTAATGCTTTGGATGTAAGGATAATTCATAAGCTCATACCTCACGATCATTCAAATGCATGGCGCATAAAAATTTTATGAATATTTTGAACTGCCAGTGCAATGGTGAATTGTTGTGTATGAAAAAATGAAAGAATGAATCGAGTGTTGCATGATAGAGGAAACATAATCATATATTTTTAAGGTGCTAATATCTTCATCTCTAGGCATTGTGTGCCATAGAGATGAAGATCTATTTATAAGGATGGTTGTATAATGATCACAAATGGAGGTAGGGTAAAAAGGATGTATATTCGAAAAGGTAAAAAGAAATAGGCTTAGCAAGTATATAGGCATAATTCATAATGAATTTTCCTTAGATTTAATGAAATAAATAAATCCAAATAAAGGAACGTTACCCTAGATCAATTTTACCTTACGTGTCCAAGAGATATTTTGGATTGTCATGAGTTTCTGCTGCATGTTGTAGTTATTGTGACAGAATAGAATTTCTATGACAAGTGGCTTTTACTTTGCTCCAAAGATTGTACTACTACAAAATTGAGAATGTTTCTTTTGATAGGTTTTCCACTGTGCTGAATGTTATTGGATTTTTGTAGAAAATGGAGGAATATACTTCTCTATACCCAAAATAAAAGATGAAACTACTGGAACTATCCATGATTACAGACTAAAGATTTGCAAGGTATTCATCCAGGTCTTTTTCTTTGTTCAAATCTACCTATGTGAATAATTTTTTTGGGTGTCAAACATAGATAGAAATAATTGGATTACCAACCAATGAGGAGAGTTGTTAACCAATGCGAGATATTCCACCCTTAATGTTAATGGAAATCGAGGAACTTGGTACATCCTAACAGTCATGAATAGATTTGTTGTAGTCGAATGAACTATAGAATTCACTTTCCAAGAAACATTAATGGATTTCCTTAGAAAATGACAAGGATTCCTGTTATTGAGGCATGCAGGCTCCAGGGCACCTAAAAAACGAATGTCTCAAGTTTCATACCCATTGTTATGGAGAGAAATTCCTATGGCTTGGGGTACCACAACAGACAACAATGACTCCAGAAATCAATCTTTCCCAATATGCAATAGAAATAAAATGTCTAACACTAAAGGATCAGACCTCGTACATTTTTCCGGATGGTTGAAGTAGATCCCCGTTGAGATTTCCAATATTTAGCTTGAATTGATATAATACTTCCTCAACAACAAGTAAACAATACAAGCATATTATATATCATGGTGTTAGATCTATTATAGCATATATAGTCAATAATGTAAAAGCATTTGACATATTCCAATGGATACAATATTCAATCAAATACACATCATTGGACAAGGAAAGATAGTTCTTATTAATATAAATCAGAGATTACAAGATAGATACAACCTCTGAGGGCACATATGCGAACCGGAGAAACTGAATCCCCCACTTGGGCCTCCACTACCTCAATCCTCCATCTCTCAATAACAAGCTCACTAGCAAAGGAAAGCTTGGGAAGAACACGAAAGTGCTCCAAAGGGACAAAGGGATGCAGACTCAAGTATAGTTCTGGAAACAATGGACTATAGTTTCGTTGCTTCAATCTCTCTATCTCTCTTCAATGTACCAAGGGGTTCCTTATATAGCTTCACAGGGGATAATGAAGGGTCGAATCCGAGCGATCTTAAGGAATATGGAAGGCCAGGAGTCAAATGAGTCGGATCCAAGTCAAGGAAAACTCCAAAAGGATTTGGACTTATGCACACATCCTGATGTACACGGATATAGGGGTAAAGCTCGTGTATGTACACGGTTATCGGGGAAAAATCTGTGTATATCATCTTTTATATAGTTTTTAGGGATGATCAAGGTATCATCAAAGGATAAGATATGGTCCATGGGGTTTAAAGAGTCTGCAGCGAGACAGGGGAAGGCCATACAAAGTGTGATTCACCTGGAGTGGTGAAATCCACTATAACAGATGCCCCCCAATGTGTGAGGTCAGAGGGGTCATACAATGGCCAAAATACATTATAAGTCCATCCCAGAAGTGGAGTGATGAAGGTACCCAAATGGAAGACCAGCCACCCAATCAGTATTGTACAATGATACAACTCTACATATAACTGCAAGTACATATAGCAGTCCCATATACATAAGAGTACAATGGCCATGAATAGGAATAATACATGATATCACATATGTGGTCATCTCCACGTACAATATACATAGATCAGAATATCCATGATGAAGATATACAAAGGACCATGATCTCCAAAATGGCTGAAGATATACAATAGATCAAAATCTCCATAGTGGCTGGAAATGTCTGACATACACTAGAATCAAGTCACGAGAGATGAAATCTCATGAACACTAGCATGATCAAGGAGGTAGCATATAAGAAATACCACCCTTCTGGAAGGTCTTATACACAAACCACTACGAGTACATGTCCTACTATGTGAATAGAGGTGTCAAGGTCGAACATAGTAGTCCATCGTCTGATTACCGGTCTTTGATGTATACCGTTAACAGACGCAAGATTACCCACCGATAATGATAATGGGAATCAAGGTACTAGAGTGCAAACTAACAAGTGTGAATAGATTTTTTGAGGTCGAACACTTGAGAGAATCCATTGATCAGGGGACATTGATGTATTCCAAAGAAACAGTCGATGGCGAGAGAACCTGCCACTGATGACCGCAAGTCTCAAGGCACTCAAAAGGACTCTAGACTCCAATCCCAGAATAAATGATATGAAGTCGATGGGATGAAATCCACTGGAAGGAGGGCATTAAGGAATCCCCCATCATCCAACACGAGGTACTCAGCAAAGCTGTCTAATGTGGAAGGAATCGATCATAAAGTGCACGAACCAGTAACTGTACTAGGAATGGCCGATATGCAAAGTCAAGATAACTGAGGAATGGCTGACACAGGTTTCAACTTCCTTTGAACAAGAGCATAAGGACATATGGTGACTGAATGAAGGCAGCATAGACTCGATATACAAACCGGGACATCTCTGTGACACAGGAGGCATCAATTAACAGAGGCTCCATAGGGACTGGAAGCTTAACCAGTCGGTGGAGATAAACTCAGATAAATGAGTACAACTCCTAAGTCAAACTATAACCCAACCAATGGATGTGATATACAGTGCTCTGTTCGAAGGAGACACAACTCGACAGCTGCCAAAGATAACATCTTTCCTTGTCCGACTTTTTGGTTTTTTGATTTTTTTTGACTTTTTCAGTTATTTGAAAAGCTTGAAAAAAGAATAAACTAGCTTTATAGTTACAAACTAGGAGGAGATGAGTGTCATCAGGGAAAACAAACTAGTTCCAAGTAGTGGAACATACCTATGCTCAATCCAAGGATACATGTGTAGGATATTGACATTCGGGGGAAAATCCCCTCCCGGTAAAAAGGGAATCAAGCTACGAAGGATATAAAAAATGGCTTTGCATGGCTAGGCATGAGACAATCTCGGGCTATATGGCTGAAACGCAATGTCAGGGGAGCCGCCATAAAGCTCAATAAGGCATGCAAAGCTCATGATAATGCATTCACAACTTGACATAAGGGGAGGTCGGAGGGAAACAGGCCGGCATAAGATCAAGAGGAGTATGAGGCTCTTGAGAAATGTCATGGCATTACTATATAATGGACTCCCACACCCTAAAGGAGAAAACATTGGCATGGGCACAAAATTCAAATAAGGTGCTAACTAGGGTACCCATGTAAGGTGAGGCTCTACCACTCACATCATGCGACTTCTATAGCAACAAGAAGGTTCTGTGACATAATAGAGTGGGTTCGTACCTAAGGTTATGGTGACATGGTCATAAGGTCATGCAAAATGAAAACGGTGGTGAACCTAACCTATATTCTAGTGTAGACATTATACCTGAGATCAGTATGAACGGGTCAATCCAAAGGCTGAAACGACACTGAAAATGGTCTGCTACATCACAAATTATGTCAGAAACGGTCCAAAATGGTTAGAAACTGTCAAACTATAGGAAAGGGGGTAAAAAATTTCAAATATTTGAAATATTTTCTATAAATAGTAAAAAATATAAATCATTTGAAACTTTTACCCATTGGAGCTCTGATATTCAACTGCAAATTCCAGGAGATCCAGCCAGCGGAATTCACAACCGTTTCCTCAAAGCAGTTACTCATGCTCTCCTCATGAATTTTAATATAATTTTTGTTGATTTTCATGGTAAAATTAGGCAGTTCAAGCCAATTCTACATGAGCGCTGCGACCCACGCGGGTATCGAAGCTTTTTCCGTGTATAGGGCTGGCTATATGCGAAAAAGGGGCTAGAAATCACGTACATACGTGGTTGTTTGTAAAACAGTCGCGTATGATGCCGCACAAATGGATTTACAAGAATCTAATGGACAATTGGGTAATTTCTCATGCAGGATGGAGCTATAATGGAGAGAGCATGAGCATGGTGAAGTAGAGGAAGCTGTAAGGGATGACGTAATGGCTCAACAAGCTCTAAGAAGATGTGGACTCTACAAGTTTTGGTGCCTTGGTGGTTTGAGGGCCAAACCAAGACTGCTAGAGATGCTGGTAAACTATTGGGATCCAGACTCAAAGTCCTTCAGGATAGATGGGATGTCTCTCACTATAGAGGTGGAAGACATATACTTCATCACAGGTCTATCTAGACGAGGGGAGGCGATGAACCTTCATTCCCGAGGTGGGCCAGGTGGTGGGCTTACTATCGATGAGTACATAGCTGTGTACTGCTACCCAGATACTGAGAAGGTGGGGAGTCAAGTCCCTACCAATTCTGTACAGGTAATGAGCCTAAAGGCCATACTACTGACGCTGGGCAGGATAGCAGGCTTAGCCTCACTCCATCAGGCCTCACAGCCACTGATGTACTATGCGGTAGAGTGTATGAGACCGACCATATATGACTGGAGTACTACACTGCTAAGCAACATGAAACATCAGCTCAGTGAGCGTAAGGCAGGTAGGATATGGAACTTCGGGTTCAGCAGCGTATTGAGCACGTTTTTCTTCAAGCGTGTTCTAGGATTGAGCCCTAGAGTGGATGTTCCTCTCCACGGGGTTCGAGATCAGGCCCAACGGTGTTGAGATGATTCTATGCGTAGACTAGGGGGTGGTAGGGTGGCCAACCCATATCCAGGTGACTTTTTTCCATGGTGGCGACGATAGATTGTTGCCACAGATGAATACCCCTATGGAGGGATATATTTCCGAGGGGATCCAGACATGCCATTGCCACCAGGATCGGCATACAGAGAGATAGGTACCGAATCTCAAATCTCACTCTTTTTACAATTTTTTGAATTATTTAATTTTTTTGTATTTTCTTGATTATGTGAAATCAAAAAGACATGTTTTTGGGTGACAACACATAGTGACATCTACCATTCATGTGCAGATGTAGGACCACGATGACCAGAGGGCTTCCCATGTCATAGACGGAGGGGAAGAGGGGATGACATCATAGGTGCGGATGCGGAGCGAACGCTCTAGGGCATTCATACCAACTTCGTGCGACTGACTCACAGGGTTCCCACGGTGCAAGTCAATGGCTTGCCTAAGGCCATGCAGCGACAGGTGGTGGGTGTGCCATGCGCATGGGTGCATTTATTTCGGTGGCTAGCTAGAGCCGTGGTGACATATCATGATCACAACCCTCCCCGTCCATAGGACTAGATACCTGGGAGTATATATGTTTTGTACGACCATGTATTATGATGGAAGCTTAGAAAGATCCACTTTTGTATATGACACTATGTATTACCACATTTTGATATATATAAAAAGTTTTATGCTGATCGGTTTATTTATTTACATGTGTAAAAATGTTTGTGATTAATTTATTATGAATGAAAAAAAATGCCAATCTAACACGTAGTTAGCATATGAGTCAGCAACTTGATTATCATTTCTTGGAATGTGTATATATGTAATACTGTCAAATTTCCGTTCTAACAATCTTAGACGTAAGAATATTCTCAATAACGTCGGAGCTCTAACATGGTACAAACCGTTGAGCTGTGACACTACTAACTTCGAATAAAGACGTACCTCAAGAGATAGAACACCATGTGAAATGGCATCTCGTAGAAGCTCGATAACGGCACTATATTTAGCAACATTGTTGGAAGATGGTCATAGACATACACCTCCTGAAGACAGTACCTGACCCATAGGAGTATAGATCACCCAAGCAGCAGAGGCTGAGTGTTGAGTGTGACGGCTTGCATCATCCGCGAATCCTATGTAGGTGGAAGATTCCATTGACATCTGCCACAAGAAACGTAAACTAATCACAAACCCGATCATGATAAGAAAAAGACCTAACTATGCAAAGCTGTACAATAATATACAACAAGCAACCTTGGCTAAATATCATGCATAGTATTTTTTGAGATAGAGCCCATTTCTAGGCTCCGCCAAAGCTGTGCCCTCGTAATCGACTAACTCATAGGCACCCTTCTCTAAGACACACTTGACTACGTAAGGACCACGCCACATAGGGTTAAATTTCCCTGCCCCCAAGGGTTCTTTCGATTGATCCCACAAAAGGACCAAGTCTCCTTCACTAAACACTCTTGGATGGATAGAATTGTCATATTGGACCTTAACGCGACATTTATTAACCTCTAAAGCCACCAAGGCATCTCGACGCTTCTCATCAAGTTTCTCGAGGTGGACCAAACGCTCCTCCAAAGGTGAAGTGTCTGGTAAGACTTCCACAGCTAGCTTCAACAAAGGAATCTCGCATTCAACCGAAAATATCGACTCCACTCCATGCACAAGATGATATGGAGAAAAACCAGTGGCAGTCTTAACCGCGATTCGATATGCCCACAAAGCAGGGTATAACATAATATGCTAATTCGTCTTGCTTTGTGCGATGGTTCATTGGAGAATGGAATTGAGTGATTTATTCACTGCTTCGACCTGTCCATTTGCTTGGGGGTAGTAAGAAGAGGAGTGCTCTTGCTTATACCCTAACTTGGATGCCAACTCTTCCATCATATGGTTCTGGAAGTGCGAGCCATGGTCAGTGACAAGATCTCTCGAAATCCCGAACTGAGTAATGATTTGGTTGAATATGAAGTGAGTGGTTTTCTCACCGTCGGATTTTACTGTAGGCATCACCTCAACCCATTCCATGAAATAATCCACAGCCACTATAATGTGATGGTGCCCCCTAGCCGAAGCTGGGCTGCAATCCATAAAATCAATCCCCCACTTGGTGAAGGGATCGACGGTGATTATGGGATGTAACAGGGCAGGCTTCGAGCACATATTCCATGTGAACACCTGGAAAGGGTGGCACCTCTTGACCGCATCAACACAATCTTTAAAGATTGACGGACAGAAATAACCCGCTCTCAAAATATTTTGAGCTGTAGAAGCCCAGATAAATGACCACCACACGCCCCACTGTGGCAATCATTCATCACAACCTCAGCCTCCTCATGAGTTAAACAATGTCGTAAAATGGAATCTACCCCATGGAGGTACAAAGTATTGTCCACTATAAGGTATTTCTTAGAGACGTGACGTAATCATCACCGTTCATCTCACGAGAGGTCAGTAGGGGTCCTCTGTGTTTGCAGATATATTATGATATCTCCATACCATGGGTCAGACATTGAGATTAAGAAGATATGTTCATCCACAAATGTATCCTCACAAACCAAATCCTCGGCCTCGCTCGGGAATTCTGATATAAGCTCTGCAAAGATTAATGATTTCTTCGACTTTGCCGAAACAAATTCGAGATCGAACTCTTGCAGGATGACAATCCATTTATTATACTTTCCCCCAATCATCCTTCGTGTGAGTACGAATTGAAATGGATTGACATGGGCCACAACTGAGGTCTAGCGAAGGAGAATATAATGTCTCAAATGTTGAACCGCATGTACGGTCACTAAGGCAAGATTCTTGACATGAGGATAATGAGTCTATGCATCAATAAGGTTTCGGCTCAGATAATAAATGACATGCTCCTAGAGCTCCTCATCCTCCTGAACCAATACCATACCAATCATCTCTAAAGATGCGGCCACATATAATAGGAAATCACGGCTATAATCCAGAGGACTAATCACCAGGGCTGATGCTAGGGATCGCTTAAGTGCATCGAAGGACTCCTCAGCTTGCTCATCCCATTCAAAGGGAGTATCCTTCTTCAAAAGACACATGAAGCCTCTAGTCAACTTGGAAAAATTGACCACAAATCTTCGTAAGAAGTTTTCCATACCTTGCAAACACTGAAGATGACGAATATTCTTTGGGGGAGACAACTGAAGTATTGCCTCAACCTTTAAGGGATTGACTCTTATGCCCTCCTTTGAAACGATGAATCCTAATAAACGACCTGAATTTATGCAAAAGATGCACTTATGAGGATTTAATCAAACTGAATAGTGGTGGAATCTTTCGAAGACCAATCTCAAGTGATACGAATGATGCATTCTCATATGAGAATGAGCAGCGAGGTCATCCAAAAACACTTCGATAATAGACTTGAGATCGTGGAAAATCAAGGTCATTGCCCGCAGAAATGTAGCTCCGGTGTTTTTAAGGCCGAAAGGCATTTTTCAATATGCAAATGTTCCCCAAGGACAAATAAATACAGTCTTGTGTTGGTCCTTAGGTTTAATCTGGATCTGATTATACCTGGGAAAGCTGTCCATAAAGGAGAACACCTCGCTACCCGCACACTCATCTAAAATCTGATATATACATGGTGTGGGGAAGTTATCCTTAGGACAAGCACGATTTAAATCACGGAAATCAGTGTATATTTGGATCGATCCCTGCTTCTTATCCACCAGAATGGGGTTTGAAACCCACTCCGTCAAGGGAACGGGATAGATGAAACCGACTTTCAACAGCTTCTCTATCTCTGCCTTAATGGAGGGTGCTTTCCTAGGATTCACAGCACGTAAACGTTGTCGAACAGGCTTAGTGTTGGGGTAAGTCTTAATCTCATGTTCAACAATCCGAGGGTCAATACCTGGCATCTCATCATAAGACCAAGCAAAAATATCACGAAATTCCTTGAATAGATCGGTATATTCGAGAATCTCAGCTTGGGAACAATCTGCCCCAATATAGACATTCTCAATGGTGCCAGGATTTCGAGAGATGTTGATAGCAATCGTGGAAGATATGTTCACCATGTTTTCGTCGGCCATCTGACCAGGAGAGCTTAATGGAACCATGGAACTACCAACTTTCTGACTAAGAATCTCCATATAATCCTCATGCTCCAAACGATCAAGCGGTGGAAGGAAATATGATCTATGATGAAGTTCCTCCCATGGTGGCTCAACACCTGACATAGCCTCAATAATCGCTTCATTTGAAGGGAAAATCATATCTAGGCAGTCGTGGGGATGAGAAGACTGTACTGCCCATGCCAGCAGCACATAGGGGTCTTCCTCCTTCGTTCGCGAAGATGAAGAACAAGGCTCCGCAACATCCATAAGATTCGCTTGATAAGCTATCATGGTTGCAGGAAGCGACACATTGGTCTTAACAGGCTCACTCGAAATACTCAGTGTAGGAAGAATCCAAGGATCTTCCATATGATTCATACAAAAAGATACTGAGGTCGTAGAAGATGAAGCCTTATCGGAACAAGATCCTTTCATGAGGACCGGCGTAGGACAACTAAAGCTTCCCATGAGGGATGGATACATGCCTACACCCACACTCCCAGTTGCCGGCTGAGAGTGTTCATGACTAGAACTGAAGTTCCTGAAGATGCAGTAACAGGGGAATTCTTGAATGCCATCTAATCAATCGTTACAATCTTCCCGTTATGTGGAAAGCATACAACGTGAAACATGGAAGATGCAAGGACTTGCATACTATACATCTAATTCCGACCCAGCAAGACATTGTAGTCGAGCGGTGCATCAACCACCTCAACCTCTATCACAATGGTATTCCCTCCCAAATGGAATTTGAGGGACAGAATGATACCATGCGGCCTAAAAGATCTCCCATCAAAAGTAGTTAACATAGTCGCTGATTTCTACAACTCAGGAAAACCAAGACCCTTCCAACAAGACAAAGACATCACAGATGCAGCAGCGCCCTCATCAATCACAGTCCGCTTGACAATCATATTCAGACATTCTACGTGTACCAAAAGTGACACATAGTAAGGAAAGCGAGGCTGATGGCCTACACTTTCAAATTTGATCATTGAGGAAGATTCATCACCATTCACACCAAGAGCAGAAAGCAAATCCTTCCTTTGCGAAGGACAACTATGAAGCACTTCCAATGCAGACATCGCACAAGGAGTATGAACCAAATCCTCGACAACTCAATAATTATGGGCGGCTCAAGCATTTGGATTATGCCACGAGTGCTTAAGTACCCCCTTAGGAATGTGTGGTGTAGCTTCAGGTTTATCCGCAGGTTTCTCAATGCGCAAAGGAGTTCCTGGTGGATCAGGTTCTTTTCCTGGTCTGGGTTGTGATGATCCATAATATTTCACATGAGTCACAACCTTGGTAGCACGGACCATGTTAATGCACCCACGAGCACTAGCCTCTGGTGGATCATTCTCACTAGATTGCTCCTGCGACTTCGAGTTCATGTTCTGGTTATGCGGTAAAGGATTCGTTAGCACAGCTGGGCCTTGTGATAAGAGTCTCGAAGCTTCATCAATTATAGGGCACAAGTAAGTGAGGTGAACATCCTTACATAGCTTGCAAGGGAACTTAACCTTACGTTTCGCTTGCTTGTCCCTACCAGCATTCTGACCGTTCTTGTCATTATTGGAAGCATTCTCATTCTTATTCCCACTCTTTCGATTATTATTTTTACCCTTTTTCTTATTCTGTCCGGGTTGTTGGTTACCCTTTTGGTCTGACGATTGCACAGAAAGTACACTCACTATTTGGGCGGGTTGAGACGAAGCCGTAGCTTGTCTCAAAGCATACTGGTTGAGCGACAATTGACTAACTTGTTTTGCAACCGAATCTGTAGGTTTGGCACTTGCACAACCCACAATGCCATCGGCATGTGGTCCAGGTTTGACCTTGGGATCGAAACTAGAATGAGGAGTGTTGGGAATAATCTCATACAACAAACTAGACTGAGCATAAATCAAGTCTAGTTCCTGCACCCTAAAGATTGCTTGTTCCTCATTCTGTACTCCGGATGTGGAAACATCCTTCACGATATATGGCAATAAAGACTTGAGGAACCACTCAAGAAGGAACTCCGGTGGTATAAAGGATTTAATTAATCTCTTCCATCTACGCCACTCCTGAATATGATCAGAAATATGGGTGGCTTTATCTTGCCGAAATGTCGACTAGAGTTCAGTACCAATGTCATAGTGCACTGGTAGCAGGAAGTGATTAAGAAAAGTCATCGCAAGATCATCGAACAAGGTAAAGGATCCCTTTGGTAACTCTATATACCATTTTGTAGCAAGCCCTGTGAGGGTGTGTTGGAATAGTTGCAAGCAGACTGAGTCCTGATGTAACGAGTTCGAAGAGCACCAAAGGTGAAACGTGGTAACGTGTTCGCTCGGATCCTCTCTCGGTTTTCCTTCGAACTTAGGTATATCCGAAGGAAGCTTGGTAGGGACATCCGGCCAAGCCGGGTCATGAGCCACGTGATCGTTCTTAAGTCCCGATAAGTCAGGAAGGTTAAGTTTCGCGAGGAAAGGGAGCTTAGCATGATGAGGTCGATGGACCGCTCCCTGGTTCACATAGGTTTGAGCATCACTATGATCTTGGCCATAGTGCCCTCCTCCTATTTGACCTGTATAGGATGGCGTGGAAGTACCATGATAAGGTGGACCTTGACTAGTAGGAGCTACAAAGCCATAATTAGGAGAGTAAGCAGGTTGTTGATACCCGCCTCCGTAAGGTAAAGGAACCTGTCCATACTATGTCCCGTAATAAGGGCCATAGGTCATCGCATGCGACGTCCCATGGGATACTCCGTAGGTAGGAAGATAAGCTCTGGAAGGGGGAACATACATACCCGAAGTAGGTATATATGCCCCCGACGTAACAAGCTGGACACTATGAGCGGGGATATAGCCTCCCGAAGTAGCAGGTGGTATATGAACTTGAGACACAATCGGCCTAGTAACCGCAGTATGGACCTGACTCATAGCCATAAATCGACTCAAAGGACCACGTGGATAAGGTGGAGGATGTACATTTGAAGAACTCGGAACCGAGGATGAAGGAATCTCAGTAATAAGATATGTGCTAGTGCCTATCGTTACTCGTCTCGGACCTGGTATCCTAATTGGATCACTATCCCTAGACCTAGGAGGGGGGTAATATGGAGCTTCCACCACTGGGACGGAAGGTGCAATGTGACTAGTACTCCCAAACCCGTCCGCAAGGTAAGGAATGGGATTGTCCCCAGGCATAGTGCTAGGCTCAAAGTTGGATTCAACATGAAATGTCAAATCGTGCATAGGAAAACCAGTCGTAGCATAACTACCGTAGCTGGCGGGTGGAAATTGAGTCTCGGCATCATACGGCATTCCATACCAGTAATGTGGAAATGGGGAATCAACCCTAGGGTGAGTAGGTCTATCATGCAAAGCTCATATCTGGGAAATCACAGGACCGAACTCAACTAGGTCAGGTGAAGGATCGTATGTAGGAGTAAGTTCCCCATCGTCAATATGAACGAGAGGAGGTGGCTCAAGAATAATCTCTGAATGATCCTCCATGGTGTGTGAATCAGTGTGTGACATAGTCCTCCTAGACTGTCTAGGTCCCTCTCCCAAAGGAGGAGGAGAAGTGGAAGGCAGAAGTCCTGCTAATTGACGAGAACAGCGCGGAACCGTACCCAAATCTGCAATGACTCAACAAAAAGAAAATACTCTCTATTTACGTAGACCCTAGGCCAACTAGCGTGCATAGAGCAATCACTAATAAAATCTAAAGCCAAACGCAAGTAAACAAGGGATGAATAAGTGAGATCCTGAATGTGGCCGATATTTCTCGCCTAGGAGAGGCTTGAGAGGCCCTTGTCACCATAAGCAGAGGTATGTAACCAATTATTGTGTCCCTCAGCTTCAACGCGTAAAGTGACTGTGTTGTCCGACCCCAACTTGGCCGGGACACATGCAGAATAACCTCTACAAGTACCCCCTCGATACCCTAGGTAAGGTCACTAAGGTCACCTCAATATAATCAAAGCTTAGGAGGATAGTCGTAGGCGGGATTGACCATATGGGCAGGGTAGCAAAGCCCGAAACTCCCGAAAGAGCCCCCAGATATGAATACAATCCTGGCTACATCACCGGTGCTACACAGTTATCGACCGGGGGTTATCCCAATCAACAACCTCTCACACTGCCTCGTGCTTAATTCCCGTTTGAGAGGAGGATCCTGAGAACAATGGTTATACCAAGGATTTCACACACTCCCTGGACAGACACCTAGATGTTGTTGTTTAGTGATCTTGTAGAATTAACTTACAATGAACTGTTCCAAGATCCTAAAGCCTAAGCTTGTTGGTGCACCCTAGAAAAGAAAAGACTGTAATTCATTTTAATTAGCATTGATTTTAGTTGGCTTTATTACTCAAAAATATAATATGGTCGTGCAACTAGTCGTGTTATGACGCAACAAGAAGTAAAATGCACACCTAACAATCAATGCAAATGCATTGTGTCCATGAAAACAGGGTATGCGTACTACGTGTAATGCACAATTTCTTCTTCAAATGCTGAATGCAAATTTTCCTATATGAAGTCCTAACTAGTACTCCAAAGCAAATCTAGATCTAGTGCAAGTACAATGCAAAGTGCAAAATGCAATGCATAATGATAAGCAAATGTTTTTGGATTTTTTGAAAATATAAGAGATGCAAAAAGAAAAAGAATGACTCTACCACCCTCAGACTCTGCAAGCACACCTAAACAGCATCCAAGCACAGCACTAAGTTAAAAGAACTCTAATGCACTAATCTCAAACAAAAAGTCAAAAATGCCATGACAAGAACTTTCCTAAAAAAAAAAAAAAATTAGGCTAAAAAATACGCTTCCAGTCAGGATCAGAGGTCAAAATAGACTCAGGCAGTGCGAAAGGAGACTCAGCAACTAACAGGATTCACCCAGCAAC
This sequence comes from Pseudotsuga menziesii, assembly GCA_001517045.1. Lineage (NCBI taxonomy): Eukaryota > Viridiplantae > Streptophyta > Pinopsida > Pinales > Pinaceae > Pseudotsuga > Pseudotsuga menziesii. The sequence continues at coordinate 18,675 of LPNX010336552.1, read as the reverse complement.
CAATTTACTTCCACAAAAGGGAAAAATCTGGGGTATACACGACTGTTCGCAGTAAACCCGCGTGTATACGCATAAATCCCAGAAAAAACCGCGTGTATACGCGACTGTAAATCAAAAACCCACGTACAAGAATAAAAGGTGCATAAAACAAGGCAAACAGACAGGCTGAGACCAACTTCACTCCAATCAAACTCTACCAGGCATACATGCCCCCAGACCCGACACAGAAATAAGAGAGAAATAGCAATTCAAATACATTGAATGCCAAGAAAATCACCCCCAAAGGACAACTACTAGGAACTCCCCAGCGGAGTAACCAATTCTGTTACAGAGAGAAATTCCTATGGCTTGGGGTACCACAACAAATATCAATGACTCCAGAAATCAATCTTTCCCAATATGCAATAGAAATAAAATGTCTAACACTAAAGGATCAAACCTCGTACCTTATTCCGGATGGTTGAAGTAGATCCCCGTTGAGCTTTCCAATCTTTAGCTTGAATTGATATAATACTTCCTCAACAACAAGTAAACAATACAAGCATACTATATATCATGGTGTTAGATCTATTCTAGCATATATAATCAATAATGTAAAATCATTTGACATATTCCAATGGATACAATATTCAATCAAATACACATCATTGGACAAGGAAAGATAGTTCTTATTAATATAAATTAGAGATTACAAGATAGATGCAACCTATTATGGCACGTCTGCGAACCGGAGAAACTGAATCCCCCACTTGGGCCTCCACCACCTCAATCCTCCATCTCTCGATAGCGAGCTCACTAGCAAATGCAAGCTTGGGAAGAACACAAAAGTGCTCCAAAGGGACAAAGGGATGCAGACTCAAGTATAGTTCTGGCAACAATGGACTATAGTTTCGTTGCTTCAATCTCTCTATCTCTCTTCAATGTACCAAGGGGTTCCTTATGTAGCTTCACAAGGGATAATGAAGGGTCGAATCCGAGCGATCTCAAGGCATATGGAAGGCTGGGAGTCAAATGAGTCGGATCCAAGTCAAGGAAAACTCAAAAAGGATTTGGACTTATGCACACATCCCGATGTACGTGGATATAGGGGTCAAACTCGCGTATGTATGCGGTTATCGGGGAAAAATCTGCATATATCATCTTTTATATAGTTTTTAGGGATGATCAAGGTATCATCAAAGGATATGATATGGTCCATGGGGTTTAAAGAGTTTGCAGCGGGATAGGGGAAGGCCATACAAAGTGTGATTCACCTGGAGTAG
>LPNX010336552.1:0-17095 GCA_001517045.1 Pseudotsuga menziesii | reverse complement strand
TGCTTTATTTCTAAGCCAAGTTGATATTCTTCCTCTGATACAAGGGAATTAATAAATTCCACAATTTCAGGTTCTATTTCGTCTTCTTCCTCTACTATTATCCATGATCCTTAGGTTGCTTCACCAAATGAGGAAGGAGGGATGAATAAATCTATATCTTCATGCTAAGGATACTTATTGATTTTTTGCCTACTAAGGAAGATGAATTCTTCTTCAGATATGGACCTGATACTGCAATAGGGATTTCAGAAGCTCCTTTTGGTAATAAGCCCATCTCTACTTAACACCCATCTCTACTTAACAAAATTTTGAACATCCTTAAGACTGGTATTAGTTCAAATGTCCTGCTTCATAGATGGGTTAGTAACAAGTTTCTTACAACACCCTAATGGATTTATTTTTTTTAAATTTCAAAATTTAAAGCTAAAATTAAACTATTTGTAGAAAAAAGTGTTCATGCAGAAAATCAAATGCATGTATTACAAAAAATGTAAATAAATCAAAAGAAAAGAAACTAAGTTGGAATTAATTGTTGTGGGTGCAAAATAGCCTAATATTTATGCAATAAAAAACTAATATTGAAATGAAAGCAATCCAACTCTACACCATAAACAAAAAATGTTCCTACTTGAAAGAAATCTTACTTTTGCTGAAGAAAAAGCAGTCTTGCATACTATTGAAAGGAAAAACACACTTACCTCAAAAGTAATTGCAAGAAAGGAAACTACCTAGATTTCAAAACTAAAAACATATATTCTTGAAATTAAAATATGTGAGAGTAAACTATCTATATTTGCGGAAAGGGAAACATGCCCTAAATAAATCAAACTTTGCATAAAAAAAATTTGTGTGGAAGAAGAACAACAAGGCTTTGGGGAACCCCACTATAGTGTATGCACAGGTTCTTACCTCTTGTCTTATCGTTCTCTCCTCCCCCTTATTGTGTAATGTAAAATCGCCCTATCTACCTAGACTCCACCCCCTTTAGCACCTCCCCGAAAATGATGCCAAAATGTTGAGCTAAATATATCACTACAAATAGCCTTCCTAAAATGTCAACCCAAGGGGGTAAACTTTGAGGCACAAGCACTATATGTATAGGATTAGGGCCTATCCTAATCTAATATACTCTAAGCTGATTTACTCTAATCTAGAGATTACTCGAAATGCTTAATACTAAGATTCCCAATCTATTAATGATCAAACTCATTTAAATTTAAAATACTAATGCTGACTAAATACTCTCACATCTAAGATCTACAAAACATTCAAATTCAAGTTCTATTCTAATTGCAAAAATGAAAATACCTTTGAAGATAACTTCAAAATAATTCTAATACTAAAGAATAAACCAATGAGAACCATTCATTCTAACATAATTCAAAAACTAGAGTAAATAAGCATAAAGCTACATATTGACACAGAAAACAAAATAGGAGACAAAAGTGAACTGGGAAGCTAATTTCTCATTTAATATCTTAATGATTTTTGTCAAATTGATGAATTACTTTTAGTATGAGTTTTAATGAGTTTGATACTAGCACAGAATTCACTTTTCAATTCAATTTTTAATGTAAATTACTGTAATTGAAACTTATCTATGTTAAACTTTCATTTAAAAACTACATCATGACAAATGAAATTTGTAGAGGATACTATTACAAAGTCTAAAGCTATATTAAAAATAATCCAATTCTACTAAAAGAAATACCTGAATTAACGTAGAGTCTAAGCTATGATAAAGAAAATGAGAACTGCAGATCCTATAGTTGAATGCAACTAAGTATATTTCATTAAAAAATCAAATTTGCAGAAAGAAATAGATAAATTAAAGGATCTTTTGGAGCTAATATTAACTCACATATACAACTACATGAGATAAATGAATTTGGAATACTATAACTAAATATTCTACATTTAAGAATTTAGGCTTGCAAAAGAACTGTATTTAAGTTTTTTTTTTTTGTAAATAAAACCTTTATATTACTGTACAAAGTCCATATTATAAAGCAAAAAGACGACTATGGCCGACCCAAAAACAGGGGGACCTTAGTCCTGGCCAGAGACAGCCCGACCTGGACTTGAACAAAACTGATTGAACAAAATATTACAGTGTGTTCCCATATCCTACCTCTTCCCTTGAACTTTCCATCTCTATGATAGTTCCTAATCCTATTACAAGGCATCCCCACCCACAAAAAGTGCGAAATAAAGATTTTATAGCTATCTATCCTGCAGAGAGATACATACTTCCTAGTACTAACCGGGCTATGATTATAGAGACTGAGACATATCATCCAAAGGAAAACATATAGAAAGTCTGAGACTGATCTGAGAATCAAGTCCATCGTGAACAGAGGGATCGAGACTGAAAAGAAAATCAAAACCCACCAGGGGGGCTGGCGATCCAACGAGGAGCTACAACAGAGGGACTTATGGCCACCATGGCCTGCATACATGAAAACAACGTCGACGACGGCATCATGGGGCCAGTGGGCCTTTGTGCCTCCTCCCTTCCTCCGGGGTGCTCCTGATCGCAACGTCCAGTCTTCTCCTAAGGTCTGGTCGTTTCCAGTGCACGACGATCAGTTGGGTGGAAAAGAAAACCCAGATGGGCTGCAAGAACATCCAGTTTATGGTGCATGGTGTGGCATTCCGCATTGTGTTCCTTCTAGAAAGGAATTTCCTCCTCATCTCCCGCATGTTTGTCTTTCCGCAGCATAGTGGAATGCCCGACTAGGCGAACTGTAACCCAATAGGTCAAGAGAATTCGATCCTAAGCAGAGGCTTGACCCGCTGTATTACCCGGGTCAAAGACCCATTCGGCTAATTCCTCATGAAGGTTATTTTTGGGCATGGCTTTCGCTTCCTCCCAGAGCCCTTCCACCACCCTTTCAACCTCCAGACGAATGCTTAGCGGAACATGCTCCTTATATCGGTCCACCTCTTCTTGGGCTAAAATCTGCGTGTGCGTCGCCTGGTGAGTCAGGCACTTGGGTGGATTCCCAGCAACCCTTTTTGGACCAAGAACATCAGCGTTCATTTTATCCTTCCTAGATTTCCACTTGGGAGCCATTGGGAAAAGCTCCAAGGGTGAGAGCATCCACACAGAGCAGCAAAGGGGGATGTTAGCAGAGCTGAACTCCACCACACTAAACCGGACCGTGGGCAGAGACTCAGACCTTCTAATTTTGGAGAAAAACTTGTCGAGGGTAATCACTTGAGAGCCAGGATATAATGGGATGTCATCTGTGAGAACGTACTCATCCCTGCTGAGCGCCTGTGTCATGGCCATCATGCTACCACAAGCTTTCGTCCTGAATTGATTATCCCTATCCAAATAATTATCCCCGTTAATAGAGCCTAGCGTGTTAAGGCCCCTTCTAGGATACGAAATAGTACGAGGGGACTTGTCCTGACGCCAGCAGATCCTTTCACCACCTGTTCTCATCTGCATTAGGAATGGAGCATGCAGGCGTGCTCGCGCCTCCTCGTGCCACCTGTTTGTCCATCCAAGTGCTCCTCCACCTACGTGGCCTTGGTTAAATCCCTGATGGCCAAGTGACGACATTGCTGGGCCCACCCTTCCTCAGCGAAGACATCAAGTCTGTCACATCGGAGGCCAAATCCACATTCCACGCTAGCATTAGCCAGGAAATCGGCCACCTTATTTGCGTCTCTCCTGACGTGGAGAAAGGAGGTGGCGGGATATTCCCGAAGGAGGACACATAAACAATCCAATCTATAGGCAAGGCGCCATCTCAGGGATATCTTCTGGGTCGTTTGGCCACTCATGAGATGCTTAGCCATTTTGATGAGGATATATGAATCGCCTTCGACTATCGCAGGAAGCAGACCACCCCTGATCAGAATTTCCACTCCGCGTAGGAGGCCTTCTAGTTCAACAGAATTTTTGGTATCCTCCCCTATGGATCCCATGATCACCATCTTGATCCGGCCCTTGTGGTCACGAACCAGACCTCCAAACCCAGCCAGACCCGGATTACCTTGAGAATAGCCATCAAAGTTAAGTTTGAAGGCACCTGGAGGAGGATTTTCCCAAGCAAAGGGGTTGGATGGGCTACACCGAGTGATATGGAAACTTAGAGCTTCGATTATTGGCTTGTTTAGGCCCCAATTCTTCACAACTTGGAATTTTTCTCTCAGAATAAACTTGTCATGTTCATTCCACTGCATACATTTAATTGAGGACATCAAACTATCTTGAACTACGTTCTAGACTTCCTCTGAGCTTTTGCGTCATCCCTGAAATATCCTCGCATTTCTCTCTTTCCAAATGCACCACATGGCCATGCCAAGAAAAGTATTCGAAATGGATCTAAGGATGGGACTAGAGAAAGCGCACTGGTTCCATTCTCTCATAGTTTGGGATGGGATCCCATGGAACCTATCACTTCTTCTAAACCTCATCGCCCCCTTCTCCCAGATTGCTGCTACAAAGGGGCAGCTATCAATAATATGTCCCATCGTGTCCTCCACACGAAGGCACAAATAGCACTGGGATGGTCCAGCTATCCCGTGTTTTCTTAGATTGTCATAGGTGAGGATTCTTCTTTTGACAACCAACCAAACAAACAGGGCCACCTTGGGCCATAAGTTGACCTCCCAGATTTTCCTCCAGATTTCATCTTTCTCTACGTTCCTTGTCACCCTGATAGTATAGGCCTCCTTGACACTAAAGGATCCTTTTGGACAGTAACCCCACTGAAGTATATCAGGGCCCTCCGGAGATCTGATACAGTGTTTGCGAGTTTCCTCCTGAAAGGTTGTCCAGTCTTCGTCACTCATAAGGCTAGGTTTCAAGGGGAAGTCCCACCTTTGGATGTCATCTTGCGGGTCCTGGTGCCATAACTGATTCACCAAAATCCAACCCCACTCCTTCTCTTGTTGATTAATAAGGATCCATCTAGGATCTCTCCCAAGGATGGGGAACTGATTCCATGAATCATCCCAGAACTTCGCACGATTGCCATTCCTGATTTCGCAAAAACTGTGCTCTTGGACTATAGATCTTCCAGCTAAGGCCTTTAGCCAGATGGGGGAGCCACTGGGGTTTTCATTATAGTGAATCAGGGTATGACTAGGCCTGCCTTCTGCATATTTCATAGTCCATAGTTTAGCCCAAGGTTTCGATTTGTGAGAGACCCAACGCCACCAAATCTTGGAAACTAATATATCTGACATGATTTTTGGATCCCTCAGTCCAAGACCACCCTGGTCCTTAGCCTTGCACACCTCCTCCCAGCTTACCAGAGAAAATTTGGTCTTCTCCCCACTCGATCCCCAGAGGAAATTGCATTGGATGCTTCGGATTTGCTTGAGGATGGCCTTTGGGGCCGCTAAAATAGAAAAGAGGTATGTTGGCATTGCTTTTAAAATAGAATTCACCAGGATCACTCGGCTAGGAAAATTGAGGGTTTAGAGAACCCAGCTGGATAGTCTCTGCTTTAATTTGTCCAAGAATTCCTGCCAATCTGCTATTTTTGGCCGATCGAGCCCCATAGGAATGCCAAGGTATTTGGTCTGTAAACTTCTTCTGGAAAATCCTAGGACTCTCAATATATTCCTTTGGGTGGCCTGAGGGGTGTTAACAAAGAATACATGGGACATATTGGGGTTAACTACCAGGCCTGAGGCCTGCGCAAAAAGATCTAGACATTTTTTTAAGCTTCTGGCTTCTTGGACTGAAGGGTTCCCCATAAGAATGGTATCATCCACAAATTGTTGGTGAGTGTTATGCACCTGATTGGCACCTCTCCGTCCGAGTGCTGACATCCCTCAGGTCGGCACACAAAAGGACACTTATGGATTGAGGTTTTCCTAGTTTCATTATACCTTGGTTGATGATGAAATACATTGCCTAGATGCCCAGCTGATTACTTTGTCATTTTGATATTTTGAGTAGCATTCGCGACTATCTTTATTGACATCTCGTGCATCATATGCGAGTATCATGTTCAGCAGGTCGCGCATACATCTATACGCGGGTTGCGCTTGTATAGAGTCGCGTATCATACGCGGGTTTCTCTACTATAGACCCGCGTATGGTTTCCTCAAAATTAATATTTAAAAACATGAGTTAATGGGAGATTAGTTTACTCATTTACCTTAATCCCATTAGCTGCTATAACCTCCCTAACTTTCGAGAACCTCCTCATTTCCTTCATATAAATAGAGGCCTTGGGGAGGGGGTTGGATAGTCATACTTGGAGAGCAAAGTTATGCTGGTGGATTGTCTACAGAAATATTTGGAGCAGAGAAACTTAGAGTCCTTTGGTGACAGAGGAGTACTTGTTCAGACATTGGGTTGTAACCTAAACTCTTTCTATTATTGTTAATAAAGATATTACTTCTTCCATATGTGTTTCATATCTTGTGGATTGGTAAATGTTTACATTTCAATATGATATATGATTTGCCTAACCTTCATCTATATATATGAATTTCTTTGTATCTGGAAGAGTGTTTATTAACAAGTGAAGGAGGAACTATCCTGGAGACTTTGGAAGGGGATCAGAGAGGGAGAAGATAGCAAGGATCAACCTTCGTTTAATACAAGTAAGTCCTTCTACTTTCCTATTTCCTATTATGTACTTTTAGAGTCAAACTGTCTGCAAGTTATGAGTATGTTGGTAACCCCCCAGACCTAGGTTATTAGGTGAATTATCATGTACAACAGTGAGTCTGAGGGGGGGTCCCCTCCTGCACTTTTATGCCATGAATTTCCCCGTGGCTGACACGATCCTTTATGAGGCGACTTAGACCCTTTTCCATAAGAATGAAAAGAAAAGGGGACAAAGGGTCTCCTTGGAGGATGCCCTTGGAGGATTGAAACGACGATGTCGGGGAGCCATTGAGGAGGATATTAAAGAAATGGGAGGAGACCAACGACATGACCCATTCCACCCATCCTGGAGAGAATCCATAAGCCCCCAGCATTTTCTCCATGAATTCCTAGTTACGTTTGTCATATGCTTTAGCAATGTCAAGTTTGATCATCATCGCAGGGATTCTGGAGCTCTTTAGTGAGTGCAGAACTTCATGAACCAGGACCATGCCATCTAGAATTTGTCTTCCTTCCACAAAATTTGATTGTTCCAGACTTATAAGCTTCGGCAAGAGGGGCTTGAGTCTGTTAGCAATGACTTTGGAAATGATCTTAGAAATGACATTGCATAAAGTGATAGGTCTAAATTTATCATGGGAATCCGCACCTTGCTTCTTTTGGGACGAGGTTGAGGAAAGTGGCAATGAAAGCTTTTAGGAATCCTTTCTTTAGTCTGGATTCTTCCACAATAGCCAGCACGTCCTCCTTGATCATGTCCCAGAAGAAGTGAAATAAATTGGAAGTGAAACCATCCGGTCTAGGGGCCTTTCCCAGAGCCATTTGGTTAACTGCTTCCTCCACTTCTTGCATCTCAATAGGCTTGACCATCATTTCGTTGTTTTCTGCAGTGTCCATTCTGGGAATTAAGCTGGTGATTTTTTCAATCTCCCTAATTCTATCACCCACCTCCTCCCTGAGGATCTGTTGGGGTGTGCACCCTAACTGTCCTTAAGGTGGGTAACTCCTCATATTCTTGGGAGTTTTGTAAGAGTTACGACTCAAAATAGTCTTAGGGGTGTCGGGGTTGGGAAAAATCCCTATTCCTGTAATAAACCCATGGTTTAAGTCCAAGGTTTAGGGTTCGGGGTTCCCATGGTTTAATTCCATGGTTTTGTAATAGTGCTCTGTATAAATAGGCACTCTTGTAAAGAAGTAAGGTTAGGATTTTGATGTAAGGAATTGATGTGAGGCTAAGGTTATTGTGGTAAAGAAGGTTAAGTCCCAGCTGTGTGCGTGGACGACCTCTGTAGTTGTGTGCGTAGAGGGTTTTTTTGTAAGTGATTAAGAAGATCTGTAGTTGTGTGCGCAGAGGCATGCAGCTGTGTGCACGACTTTAAGGACTTGAAGGGATCTGCAGCTGAGTGCGCAGAACTGTGATTTTGTAAAGAAGTTGAATAAAACACAGTTCTGTGGACGTAACCCCTACACTGGGGGTGAACCACGTTATATCTGGTGTTGTGATTCTTTTGTTATTTTGTTATGTTCTTTTATGCATTGATAAATAGATATATCTGATAAGTAGATCACTGCTAAACTATTAGCTTCACTGTGAATTCCCAGTAAGGGTTAAGCAAGTCACTGTTTGTTTATCTAGCTGTGAAACTGTATATGTGAATATCAAAGCTTTGTGTGTATTATCATAAGTTATTAAAGGCTAAAGGTACAGTAAAATCCCTCTTCTGCTTGCAGAAACCTGATTCTGTGGCACCCCATAGCTGTTTCGGGTGAGATTGCAACCTATTCACAGGTTGTTGCCGAAAGGGCCAACACTGTGGGTCTTTTGTTGGTGCAAAGTAAAAGGTTTAAAAACCGGGTCTGCCCTCGTGCCCAACAGGATCTACGAGACGTACTGAGTGAGTTCAGTTTCTATTTTCCTCCTGGTATCCACTCTATCTCCATTCCTGGTTTTAAGCTTCTGAATTCTAGACTTGGAAGGGGATCGGAGAGGGAGAAGATAGCAAGGATCAACCTTCGTTTAATACAAGTAAGTCCTTCTACTTTCCTATTTCCTATTCTGTAAATTTAGAGTCAAACTATCTGCAAGTTATGAGTATGTTGGTAACCCCCCAGACCTAGGTTATTAGGTGAATTATCCTGTACAACAGAACTGGCGACTCCACTGGGGAAGCCAAGTCTGCTTTAGGTCTTTTTTCTGTTGTCCTGACCAGTCATTGCTCGAAGTTTTGTTGGTGATCTTTTGTCCTGCTTTCTTACTTACTGTAGCATTTGAAAGTCTTGGGTCTTTCTCTGTTTTTGAGAATTCTCTTTATACCCATACGCGGGTTGTCCCACTGGACAGTCACGAATACTGCGTCTCATACGCGGGTTGTTCCACTGTACAGTCGCGCATCATTCACGACCTGCACTACTACACAGTCGCGTATACTCCTGAAAACTGTGATTTTTGTGTCAAAGTTTGCTTGTTCTTTGGCCTGTTATAAGTCCTGTTTTTTGTTAAGACTTTTTTTAAGAGTGTTGCAGAGTTGTATGAGTGTATCAGGTGATCACATCTTAGTGCTTTTTGAAGCTCTTAGGTTCTCTTTACTTGTTTTATTTACTATATGCATCTTGAAAATTTTTGGCCTGTTTGGGTTGTTGCTTTGAGTGCCTGAGTCTAGATCAGTGATCAGGGTCTTAGACTCTATCTTTCCAGTTTGTTGTCTGTCAGTTATTGGTTTGCACTTGGCTGTTTAAAAGTCTGCAGTGATCTCTAGGTCATTGTCTACACCCAAGTTGAGGCCCTAACCTGCTTTTATTGCTGGTCTTTAGGTTCTGTTTTCCTGTTAGTTTCAGTTTGTGTTTTTTTATACAGTCTATAAGTGTCAAGTTAACTCAAGCATTGCATTTATACATGCACAGTATTTTTTGAGCATTTTTTAAAGTGAAAAACAAAACATAGTTAATCTTTTGCATTGTAAGTTTTGCATAAAGTAGTGTTTGTTTCAGTTTAAAAAATATTATCTCAGAAAAATACAAAAACATAGGCTAGTTTCTCTTATTAAGTGTTGTTAATTCATCAATATATATTTGAAAATATGAAAAGAAGTTTATTTTATAGTGATAGTTTGCTTTAAATGCACCTTTTACTTCCATTTATTTTCTGCTGAGTCAAAACATCATACAGTCCATCACTTCCACTTCCTTTGAGTAAAGAAAAACCCTTAAAATTAATGCTTAAATTTAAAATCTATTAGTAAGTTTTTATTTTTAGGGCCTTCCACCTACTAGCTTAGGCTAGGTTTGTGGGCTAGGGAGTGTAAACTTCCCACAAACTATAAACTCAAACGTAGTGGGCCATTCGTTAGGTAAATCCTTGGTTCCACTGCTGTATCTAGGAAGTTCCTCTCAAAAGGGAGTTAAGTGCTAGGCCGCGTGGAGGCTTGGACAGAGGGGATAACCCCCCGAATCCTTGTCAAAACGTAACCCAGGGCTTTTACGCATCTGGGGATTCTGTCTAGGAAAAATTTCGAGCTCAGCTACCCTGCCCATGCGTACAAGTTCGGCTTGCAACTGTCCCCCCAGACAGTAGGTATTGTCAAGGTAGCCTTAGTCTCTTGTCTTTTTAGGGCTCATACCTAGGTAAACCAGAAGGTTATTTCTGGTTCACCTTGGATGGACTTGGAAGGTAACCCTTGTGGAAAGTGCAGGAGGGTGGTTGGGTGATTCCTCTGCTTGTTCCTGAGAACCCCTCAAGGACGCCAAGTAACTGTTCATCATCTTTCTTCGAAAAAGCATATCTTTATAGCCTATTTTGATTGCTTGAGACTCTAGGATATTTTTAGTGTATCCTCTATGGATCTGCTTGTGTATGGTTGGCCTTAGGGTGTGATTTTTTAAAGTCTTAATTCTGGAGGACCAACTTGTTAGAAGGTCAAGAAGGTTGAGAAACCTTCCTCCTCTCTCACCACTGGAACCTCCACCTTTACCTCAAAGGCGGAGACTAAGCACAGGTGGTTCTTTTGAACTAGTAGGAGTAAGTGAGGTTCTTGGTGAACCAGAATTAATAGCTAACCACTTTGACTTTGACACAGTCGAGGTAGAAGAATTGCAAGTTGACGAGTTTGCAAGAAATTATAATACCCCCTTGACTGATTTGAACGATCTAGTGATCGTGCAGGTTAGGCCTTTTAGTTCACCAGTGCTAGGTGTACCTGTAGGTAAAGCTATGTCTTCTGAAGGAGAAAGTTTATTTTTTGTCACCTCAACCCTTTCAGTTGAAGGGGTACTACCTCCCCCGGTTAGTACCCCTAGATCTAGTTTACCTTCCACACCCTTAACTCCAGCAAGCCAGGTGGTCCAACCACCGGTTTACTCGAACATAGGAAGTATGTCTGGTGATATGGCTACTGGGATTCCTAGTATGCCTACAATTCCTTCTTCCTTCCCTTACACTAGCCACAGTGGTCCAGTGGGATCCTCAGCCTTTGTCCAAGGATTCCCTTGGAATGGGGGGCACATACCCCCATCTAGTCCATATGTAGGTCCACCTCCTTCATATGTAGGAGTGCAGTTTGGTAGCAACACCTCTTACGGGAAAAGCTACCAAACCCCTATTTCGGTCCCATACACGAGCTCTCCCTTCTCTTTGTTTAGTGGAGGGATACCTGCTCCAGTCTTTCAGACCCCAACTTCTATGGGAACGGCCCAAACAACTTACACTGCACCTCCCACCCAAAATCTGCTGGCTTACGGATGGAACCCGTTCCAAAGCAACCTACCCACTTCACAACCGGTGTCTGGGGGAAACCCCACCTTTACCTATGGGCATTCAAGGGCTGGGCCCTCGAATACCCAAGCTGGCACTTCTAGTACACCGGTCAGGCCCAAGCTTCCATTTCTGGAAACTTTGAACTTGCCAGACTTATCAAAATTGATGAACGATCCGGTGAGGCATGACCCCTTGTGGCCACCTGTTCCCACCAAACTACCCTCGGACATCCCTAAGTTCAAAGGTAAGGCTGGTGAAGATCCTGGGGAACATGCCACGACCTTTCACTTATGGTGTTCTTCCAACTCATTGAATGAGGATTCAGTGAGACTGAGGCTATTCCAGAGGACCTTAATGGGAACTGCAGCAAAATGGTACATTGAGCTGCCTTTTTCTACCTTTAGCAGCTTCTGGGACTTGGCTACCGCTTTCCTTAGCCACTTTTAGCTTCCAGTCCTTTACAACTTCGGAACGGACTTGTTGTCCACCTTTAGACAAAACAAGGCAACCCACATCTCGGATCATATCCAAGAGTGGAGGAGGTGAGAGAGCCTTATCAAAGCTACCATCCCTCCTGAGTTTCTATTAGAATGGTTCCTTAAATATTTATTGCCCTATATATCTAAGGATGTCTCCACATCAGGAGTGACTAGTGAGGAAGAAGCCATACTCAGGGCCCAGCAGTTGGACTTGATTTATTCATAGTCTGGGATTTTATATGAAATCATCCTTGAGGCACCTAGGCCTTCTCATGACGCCGAGAAACCCAATCCTGGACCCCATGCCGATGGTGTGGTTGGGTCTGTAAACTCTCCCACTGTAGAGTCTTTGACAAAACAACTTCACCAATTGTCTATCAAACAGTATATGGTGGAGGCAGCAAAGGATGCCCCCTCCTCCCAAAGTGCAAATTTTTTTGCACAAACCTATTTGAAGGGAAATCAGTAGCCCGACAGGAAGAAGAAGAAAGGTAAAAAGGGAGAGGGAAACCAAAACCAAAACAAGCCAAAGCCCACGAACAATGCTGATGGGGGCAAAAAGGAAAAGAAGAAAGTCAAATTCCCTTGTAAGTTGTGCCAAGGGGATCATCTTACTCATCTTTGTCCCCTCATGGAACAAGCTCAGAAGTTGTTACAAACACAACCGCCGGCTGTCCTGAAGGATCCATTTCCCCAAGGGAAGAATTCAGCTTCAGCTTCTACCGTAGTAGGGGGCAGTCAAACTGCTCCTGAACCTAATTATATCAACATGGTCAGATCCTCAACTTTGTTAGAAACCAGGAACAAGAACTATGAGAAAGAGACCGATGAGAAGGGTAAAGCTGTAGGTGAACCTTCCAACCCTCTCACTATAGAGAAACCTGCGGAAACAATGCCAAAGATACCCAAAGGTGTCTTTAAGAAGACTTTGCATAACCCAAATGCCCGAGCCACTTCTAACTACTCTGTGGTTGAATACTTGGCCCAGACTCCTTGTGCAATGTCAGCTTTGGAGGTGCTACAAAGTTGTCCCGCCCAGCGGAATGCCCTTTTAGTAGCTCTAGGTAGCATGGACTCTTCGAGTCTCTTAGAGAAATTTAATCTCTCTAATGTTAAAATTCACCTCCCTTATCATGTAGCTTTATCGATAGATGTTGTCCATGGTGGTAAGACCATTGGACGAGCGGTTGTTGATGAGGGAGCCTCTACTTGTGTTATGGCCCCGGCCTGTTGGAAAGCTCTCGGATCCCCAGAGCTGGTCCCATCAACCACTTTACTTACTGCTTTTGATGGAAGGTCTTTCTGTCCACATGGTATCCTACCAGCTTTCAAGATTAAGTTGGCTGGCAAAGCAGTCTCTGTTGAAGTCGAAGTGATTGATGCTCCATTGGACTACAATTTGTTTCTGGGTAGGAATTGGACTTACGCAATGTCTGCTGTTGCATCTGCTGTCTTTCGTGTCATGGTATTTCCACATGAGGGAAAGCTGGTCACTGTTGACCAACTTGATTTTACTCGTAAAGGCCACCTAGAGTCTAAAGATTCCACTGTGCCATTGGTTGATCAGGCCAAACCTGCTGCACAGAGCTTGGGGGCTGGACTGTACACATCATTGATGGGCACATTCGATATTCTAGCTCCAGTCCTTTATCTCAGTTCTACTACTGTAGGGAAGTCCATTGATTCGGTGGTCGATAGGACTGATCCTTGGGTCCTTCCAACCCCTCATGAACCGGAAGTGCCCTTGTCTGCAGTGGAAGTGGCGTATCAAGCTATTACCCAAACCACTGTAGATCCCATTCTAGATCCTCTTACAGTCTCGGATGATATGGAAGAAGTTTATATGCCTGCATGGGCAGAAAACTCTTTACATTCCATAGATTGCTTAGACACTATTTTTCCTTCAGATGAAGCTATTCTAGAAGCTATGTGTTCACGTGATAAGATATGTGAGGATCTTCATCACCGATCTTATTTCCTTCTAGAGCTAAGCAAGATAGAAAACCAAGAGTTCCATGTGAGACTGTCGGATGATGTTGATACACCTGTCAACCCTTTACCTAGGGAAGGAGTGTTTGCTGAGGGGAATATGGAAAACATTTCCGCTACTATACCGATCAACATCTCTGTAAAGCCATATGTCGTGGAAAATATCTATATAGGTGCAAACTGCTCTCCGGAGGAGATTGCCATTTATACTGCTCTTTTCAAGGAATTCCGCGATATCTTTGCCTGGTCATATGAGGAGATGCCAGGCATTGATCCATCTATTATTCAACATGAGATCCCAACCTATCCTGATGCTAAGCCGATTCGGAAAAAATTACGCCCCATGAACCTACGTAAAGCGGCGGCTGTGAAGGCAGAGGTAGAAAAGCTGTTGAAAGCAGGTTTTATATATCTCGTTACTTTGACTGAGTGGGTGTCCAACCCAGTCCCCGTTGATAAAAATCAAGGGGCTATTCATGTTTGTACGGACTTTCGAGACCTTAACAAAGCCTGTCCCGAGGACAACTACCCTACACTGTTTATTGATCAAATCATAGATGCATGTGCGGGTAGTGAAGTATTTTCGTTTATGGATGGTTTTTCCAGCTATAACCAAATTCAAATCAAACCGGAAGACCAGCATAAAACTCCTTTTATTTTCCCTTGAGGTACATTCGCGTATAGAAAAATTCCCTTTGGATTGAAAAATGTAGGGGCAACCTTTCAACGAGCCATGAACTTTGCTTTTCACGATATAAAAGCCATTGTCGAGCCTTACCTGGATGATCTGCCTGCTCATTCTCGCAAGAGGATCCAGCATCCAGATCATTTACGGTTGATTTTTGAGAGATGCAGATACTATAAAATTCGCTTGAATCCCCACAAGTGTGTTTTCGGCGTCGAATCAGGTAGATTGCTTGGATTCATTGTCTCTAGTAGGGGCATACAGGTGGATCCGTTAAAAGTCGAGGCCATTGTAAATCTGCCTCCTCCTCATTCACTTAGGCAACTTCAGATTCTACAAGGAAAGTCTAACTTCCTTCGACATTTTATAGTTAATTATGCCAAGATCACAAAAGGTTTCATGCGCTTGCTTAAGCAGGACACCCCATTTGTATGGGATGAAACTGCACAACTCGCGTTCGACACATTAAAGAAAGCGTTGTTGTCGGCTCCTTTATTATGCCCGCCAGATTACTCTAGGGATTTTTTATTATATCTGGCTGCGTCGGAGTCTACCATTGGGGTAGTGCTAGTTCAGGAGGATGACAAGCTCATTGAGCATGTTGTCTATTATATTAGCCGCGCTCTGGTTGGGCCTGAGCTTAAGTACTCCCACGTCGAGAAGTTAGCCTTAGCGTATGTTTATGTTGTACAAAGGTTACGGCACTACATCTTACTGAGGACCACTACTGTAGTGGCGGATGTAAACCCTTTCCAATATGTTTTATCCGGATATGGATTGTTGGGGGAAAATTCAACAAGTGGATAGTCATTCTTCAAGAGTTTGACTTGGTTTTCCAATCCGCTAAATCCAAAAAGTCCTTAGTTTTTGCCGAGCTTATAGCAGAATTCCCTACGGAAGAAGATGTAGTGGTTCAAGATGACTCATTCCTAGATGAGCACATCTTCCTTATATCAACCTCTGATCCTTGGTACAGAGATATTCTCATATATCTCCAGACTTTGAAGTATCCTACCGCTTACTTTAGGGAAGACCGATGCAAGTTATGTCTTCATGCTAAAAACTACCTCATAATCGGAGATACATTATATAGAATAGGGGTAGATTCTGTCTTGTGCCGCTGCCTTACTCATGAGGAAGCGGACATTGTTCTAAATGATTCCCATAGCGGAGCATGTGGGGGTCATTTATCTGGGTTAGCAACGGCCTAGAATATATTACGTGCCGATTATTTCTGGCCCACCATCTTTAAATATTGTGTGGAAGCTGTAAAATGCTGTCATCCATGTCAGCTGTACACCAGAAAAATGTGGTCACATCCTGCTCCTTTGTTTCCTGTTGTCTCGGTAGGCCCCTTCATGAAGTGGGGGATCGATTATATGACATGCAACCTAGCCTCGGCTGGGGGGCACAAATACATCATTGTCGCTGTCGACTATTTCACAAAATGGGCAGATGCAATGCCTACTTTCAAAGACAATGGGGAAATGGCAGCTTACTTCATGTTTAATCAGATTATTGCTAGGTTTGGTATTCCCAAGGTGATTGTCACTGACCATGGCAGTCATTTCCAAAATCACATGATGACAGAACTGACCACCATGCTCGGATTTCGACAAGAACACTCTTCTCCTTATTATCTGGAAGAAAATGGTCAGGTTGAGGCTGTAAACAAAACTTTAAAAACTATACTTAAATGTACTATTGATACAGCCCGTTCAAATTGGCACATCATGTTATATCCTTCTCTTCGGGCTTATCGAACCAATGTCAAAACTGCTATGGGTTTTTCCCCCTTCCAACTCGTTCATGGGGTGGAAGCTATTATGCCGATTGAATGCGAAATCCCATCCATGCAGATAGCTATTCACGTGCTACCTAACACCACTGAGCTTGAAGAACGGTTAATCCACTTAGAACAACTTGATGAGCAACGTAGAGATGCGTTGACTGCAAATTAGGCTCATAAGAATAGGGTTAAATCTCAATATGATAAAACGGTCAAACCTCATGTTTTGTCGGAGGGGGAACTTGTCTTGCTCTAGGATCAAGATAAAGAACCACTGGGGGAAGGAAAATTCAAGGCTATGTGGTTGGGACCCTATGTTGTGTCTAAATTTTTGAGTAAAGGCAGATATGAATTAGTGGATTATGATGGGAACAAGCTGCCTGAGCCTAGAAATGGGCTCTACCTGAAGAAGTACTATGCTTAGGCTTAGCACTTTTTCTTGTATATGTATTTTTATGTACATTAGGTTGTCAGTTTCATTTTTTATATTATTTGCTGGTTGTTGCAGATGTCTTCCAAGATGTATGTAGGTTTTGCTGATGGCGCCAGCCATCATACTTGTAACCTGGCTTTAGCAGCATGGGTTATCTATTCCCCTTCAGGACAGCTTGTTGCCGCGGGTGGCTCTTGTCTAGGTCCTGCTTCCAATAATGTTGCTAAGTATAAGGCTGTCATTGAGCTCCTATGGGATGCCTTGTCACGAGGCATCACCCAACTTGAAGTCCATTTGGATTCTCAGTTGGTTGTTTCCCAGCTCAATCGAGCTTACCAGGTGCGTAATCCTACATTGTTACGTCAGTTCATGCAAATACGTTTA
>LPNX010336541.1:700188-719874 GCA_001517045.1 Pseudotsuga menziesii | reverse complement strand
ATGTGCAGTATCATACTATCTAGATTCTAGTATCATTGATTCATTTTCAATCACTTAAAACTTTAAAACTTAAAAGTCAAATATGAAGATTATCAAATATGATGTGCATGTTAGTCATAGATTCATATTTATACATAATAGATTTATAAATTATTATTAATATAATGATAATCTTGATGAATCCTGTAATGTGTTTGAACTTTGAATTTTGCATTTACATTGCATGGTTGCAGATTCCAGAATGATGAATGTTTGTTATTGTTGGGATTTATATTTTTAATATTTTTAATATTTTTAAAATTTGTATGACTATCGCGTCCCGCCGTCCCCGCTGAATTTCTCTAAAATTTGGGGGTGGTCTCCACACGTCTCGAATGTGTGTCTCCCCGAACCCGCGTCCCGCCGTCCCGAAACCTTGGGGGAACATTGGTTTTTTGGTGCAGGTTTCTGATCTCACAAGGGGAGAAAATGCTCAAGTTCAGCCACTAGCAAGCACCAAGAACACCCAAGAGGGTCTACTTCAAGTCCCTCGAAAAAAACGGTTAAAAAATCAATCTTTCTCTCTCATTTCTTAATAAATATTAGTGCTGAAATCTACATCTTTGTAACAAGCCCAAGAGAGTCTCTTGGGTTTGAGTTTGTTGTGCTTCATTTCAAGTTTTCAGTACTTAGTGATTTTGGTTTCGGTTGCATGTAAGTGAAGTAGCTTTGCCCATCCTTGCATGACCTTGTAAGTTGCTTGGATTTAGATTAGTTTACTTCATTGTTTGTTTTCATTTTGCCCGCACCACACAAGTGAAGTGGCTTTGCCCATCCATCTGAAATTGCGTTGGCTAGCATTTTTATTTCAAGTATTTCCTTTTGCTCGCACCTCACAATTGAGTAGGCTCTGCCTCCGTTGTGATATCGTGCTTGGTTTGTTTTGTTTAATTTTTGCTTTAAGGATAAAATTTACCACAAGCCCCGTTTTTGCCCCGTATCCTCTCCCTTCGCCGTTCGATCGATCTAGTGTGACGAGAAAGGGAAAAGATTTGTGTTGGCTAGCTTAATCGGCACCCAGATAAGTATCGTCATTAGAAAGGAGAAAAAGAGGCTTAACCTGTGGATCTAGTGGGGTAGAAGTCGTAGGGGGCTTCATGGCACTTTGTGTCCTCCAGTTGAACACCCAGCAAGTTTCAAGTTTGACCCGTGGAGTTAGACGAGAACCTTGTGTTCCTGTGTTGGGCACTCGACATTCTCTCTCTAATCGAAGGAGATAGTCTCTTGGGGTAGACATCCAGAATAGTTCATTTCTTTGCAACAAGCACCTTAATTCCCCAAGTCAAAGAGAGACATAAAATTTACCAAAATTTACAAGACCATTTGCATAACATTGTTACAATCATTTACATTTCTCTACTTTGCAAGCACTTTATTTTAACTTGATAATTTACTAGAAGTCATCATGTTCTTGTATATTTGTTAAAGTAAGTGAGTTGATGCTTTAAGAAAAATATTTGAAGTTGATTATTGTGACTCCATAGCCCGAGTAGAGATGGCACTGGTCATTTTGATTATTTGATTGTTTCTCTCTTGCATACATTACCGGTTGATTTTTAAAGGGTTTGCTTGACATTGGAATATTTGCATCACTGCACACTAATTGTCATTTTTGTAATTTACAACTCCAAGAAAACATTCTTCAAAAAAGAACTTAGTAAGTAGGGACTACCCTCCTTGGCCTTTAGGAGTTATGGTCTAAACGAAGGAGTTTAAAACCGAGGTGACAATGGGTTCTCAACTCATAAGTTGCCCTCAAGAACACTCAAAGCGGTTGGAAGACTTACGCGTGTCGAAGTGTGTTTTAGGCAGCAATAACAGCCACCTTAAATACCCTCCTGGCCCTTCAGCTAGTTGGCGCTCTCTCTCCTTGGGCTCATTCCACAGAGGACGTCAATCTTCCTCCCAGGCCGTAATGCTGCTTTGAGGGGGGGCATTGAGGGATTTACAGCATTTTCAGGGTTAGATGGAGCATGATGCCCTCCCTCCAGCTCACTACAGCCTTACGTTCGGAGTGATTCGTTTATTTTAGCAGTTTTAGTCACCTAGGGGGAAAATACCCCAGGTAGCCTAGTATAAGCCTACTTTAGGCCATTTTTTATATTATTTTATGTTATAATTTTGAATTGACATTTTATAATTCCAAATTAACGTTGTAAGGCATGTCAACTTGGATATATTTGTAAAGTGAGTGTGAGAGGCTATTTATAAACCTCTCCTCACTTCATTTGAACATAAGACAAGTGGGATAAAACAATATGCACTTATTTTACCCTACTAGGGCTCTTTGGAAGTGATGCGCATCTCTTGAGGAAGATGTTTTTTGGGTTTGATGGCAATTTCTTGAAGTTCTTTGGTTCTACGCTCTTGCTAAAGGTGATGCTATGATTTGTTGGTTAAACACTTGCACGAGGAGGTATCTAGGGTTCTTCTTGATCTCTCTTTGTTAAATGTTGATGAATGATGCATGCTTATGGATTGAATGGTAGCCATTAGAGCTGCATTTTTTCTTGGCTAGGCCTTTCGTCAACTTTTAGTCACCTTGGTCGTAGATGTACGTCCTTATAGGAGTCCTTCTAGGGTTGGAGCCTTACGTATTTAGGTTTTGTTGTAAAACCTGGTATAAGCTTCTCAAAGGAAGATTATTCACCTCCTTAGATGCCCTATGTTAAGGTAAAATCCTTCTCCCTTTGTCCCAAAACTTTCTCTCTTTAAAACCTAGCATCTAGGGTACAATTCATGTTAGTCTAGGGTTAGTTTAGGACTGCATAAAACCCTAAAACAGTCCCTTTCAGCCCTAGCGCCCTCCCTTTCCTCCTCCCATACCCTCGCCCTACCTTTCTTTTTCTTCTCCAACCCTCGCCTTCCCTTTCCTTCTTCCCTTTCCACCCTCGGGTCTGCTCCTTGGCTTCCCTACAGCCCACGATCCTCACCTTACAGCCCTCGGCCTGCTCTTTTAGAGCGCGGCCCCCCTCCTCTCTCTTCTCCTAAGCTTGGCCTCCATTTCCAGCCTCCCTCCATGGTTCAGCCCCATCCCTGACAGGCCTAACAGCCTCCAAACACCTATGGTCCTCCTCCTTTTCACCTCGGTCTGCTCAAAAAGCCCTTAGGGCTTGTCTTCATGTCACAACCTCATCACAAAGCCACACTCTAGGCCTATAAGGCCTCAAGATCCACCTTTGTGGGTATATGCTTGGCCTCGGCAGTTAATGGACAGCCCTTTCAGTGGCTGTAACAACCATTTGGGCTGTCCTCCAACTTTCCTGTAGGTTAGTAATAAAGTGCAGACCTCCCTTTTTCCTTTGACAGACTTACACAAATATATTACAAGTTAGTAATTGACGGAAACTAACATAGGAAGACTGATATTAACCCTATTTTCATGCATATATCAGACTGTAAATACTGACATTGTTTTGGATATGATCATAGTTTAAACTCTAAACATTGTTATACATTTGCAAACACTCTATGGCTGATAGTGAATGAACACTTAAAGACTTTGTTTCAGGCTTTACTTGCATGTGCACATGCTATTTTGCTTCTTGGAATGGACTGTCTCATAATTGCTTTTAAATTGTTACAGAAGTGAGTAATATTCATGATTGGGTTTGGGTGATATGCACTGTTGAAATACATCGAATATTATTACTTCTTGTTACTTGGTTGAAGCCGGATCATGACTTGAAATAGGGTGATTACTTATTAAACTGAACGTACCTCTGAAGTTGACATACTAATTGTACTTACATGATTCATATTTGTCCATATAGCATGTTTTCTTCATTCCTTGAATTGACTCCATTAAGGCGCTGATCACTAACCCTTTCAAAAGAAGATATTATTTGGTGTTTGAGTGTCCTTACAGTCTTGCTATTAGGGCTCTCCCCTAGGAGGTTCCGACTTCCAAAGAAGTTTTGGAAGAGTGGCTAAGGTGACAGTGGTCACTCTCTCCATCTATTGCTTATTGGTGACTAGCCCTGCTAGTTCATCTGGTAACAAGCAGGTTTAAAAATGACATTCTATGCAGATTGATGTTGGCATAATTTACAGGCTGTCGTGTCATTGAGCAGCAGCAATTAAATACATTGCAACTTCTTTAGATTAAACATCGTGTATTTTGTATTCTTTGGAGGCATGCTTCACCTGTGGCTCACTATACAATGATAACGTCTTATATCATCTCTTTGTATATTTCACATCATCGGATATAATTTTTATCCTAAATGTGTATTAGATCCTATTTACCTCCTCCTAGTCTTATCTCTTTATGAAGTGTCAGTGTGAGAGTAAATCTAGCTTATGAGGTAGTTGCATCTATGTACTATGTATTTGCATCATTGATATGAATAAAGTTGAAGTGCCTTATGCCTTCTCCAACATTTTTTTGTCTCATTCCATATTCTATAGTTTATTCTTTCAACAGTCAAATTGTAGCTAAAAACATGATTTTGGCTAAAAAAAATAACTTCAGGAAATTTGAAAAAAAAATGCATTGATATAAATAGTTATAAGTCACCAACAACTAAAGTGACGCACTAAAGTTGTCAAACTATTTTGCGCCTATCAAAGCATGTACCATGATAAAGCATGAGAAGTATTATGTTCCTTTCCTTTTGCTTTTCCATACAAGAGAGGCAAGTGAATATCCATAAATTTCATATGTCGTAATGAAACATTGATTACTCTCACAGCATTACTAAATATGAAAGCTCGTTACTGTATGTAAATGTTTAAAATATTAAACCTCAACACCCAACATGATTTGGATAAGGGCTCTAATGGTGCATCAAAGCATCTTCACTATGCCATGTTATTTAAGTAGTGAACTTCTTGTAGTCCTTTACCTGTAATACTTCTGAAGCAAATCCAAATTGCAATACTTTGTTTCTCTACGAACTACATCATCTGTAAATCCAGCCATGAAAAGAAGAGTAATGCCCAGGGCTTTGAAAAAGAAACTCCCTGTTCGGATATGAACTAACATTGCCATTTGACACATTAAAGGTCCAAAAGACTTCAATTTATTCCTTCCCATGCGTTGCCTTACATACCTGCATCCATTAATTACAAAACAACATTAATATACAATTAACAATAAAGGGGGCAGCGATAAAAAGATGGTTTGTTTCCTTTACAAAATTCAAGTGCTAAATGCATATTGATGTTATGCAGACATATTCTAGTCCCTACAGTTGTCTTAGAATAGCATTTTCTTATAATCTGAACTTGTGAGCACAAGAGCTAAATAATAAGTTGTTGGAGTGCTCCTCATGAAACAATGGAAATTCTGCAAAACATTGCATGAACCTGTATATAATGCTTGCTATATTTGTCAAATGCCAAATTCCTAAATTAGCACAGAGACACCAATGATAACCTTACCCAGCTTAAAGCAATAGGTTAGCCCATTATTCACCCACAAATTAAATATTGAAAGAACCTTATTAGTTCATACATCAAAACAACTAATGAACGAAGCAACTCCAGACAAATTTCTAGTGCATTTACTATAATGTCTTGATGGTTACTTTCACCCAAAATGGAGGTTGTTTACGAAGATGCCTTCTATGAGCGCCGTAGTGTAGGCTTCAGGATCAACCATGAAATCTAGGAATTGTAAAGTTATGAATGTGAATGTGGTGCCATGTGACTTGTTACCACCCAAAGTTGTACTTAACCAATTAAAGCCCTAATAACAGGTGCAACTTAGAGGGAACTAAGAAGAGTTATCCAATGTCACCACAATAGCACCTTCCCTTTCTTTAGGCCACCTCTCCTCCGGCAGAAGGGGGTTATGCCCAAGGTTAGGACTACTAAATCTGTCCTTAAGGCTCGATGTAAATTCCAGATTTAGTAAAATAGAAATAAGATTGACTTTTATGTTATGTTTTGGGTGGTTGAAAGGGTAGAGTCTAGTCTAATGCCAACCATCCAATTAGGACAAATGGAGTCGATGGGTATTTAGAGGGTTTGAATTATATGAGATGAGAATGAGTGATAATTCTGTTACAACATGCTAAAATCACAAATGATAGCTGTTCCAGATAGCAGAAAATTACTGAGGGCCCTTCCAAATATGGTCCTCTTTCACATAGGAATGCTAACAAAGGTGTGTTTTTACTATAAAGTTTAAAGTTTTAAACCACAAATCTTCCCTATCTTTCAATGAAATGACAGCAGAAGTAAGTCTGATTTACCAGCAAAAACAGCAACAGAAATGGATAAGAAATACCTCAACCAAAGCTCTCCTCCAATGTCAAAATAGTCTTTTATATAAAGTCCTTTGGAGCAGAATTTTAGATGAATTTCCAGCAACCATAAGAACAGCAACATGGATGAAAATGAAGAACCTCACATGCAAAATAACCCTTAAACTCTATTGCCTTCACAAGATCTTCAAATCTAGCCCAAGAGTATTTCTCCAAACATTCAACAGCCTAAGTCACTTGACACGAGGACAAAAGGACACAGAGGACACGAAAATACGAGCATCCATGATCCAACACAGAACACAGCAACCCAAAAACAAGACACAAGGGACACGGTTATATATATATATATATTAAAAAAATTATTATAAGTATGAAATATAGACATAAAGATCCAATTTTTTTAGAAACTAGAACATTTAGAAAATATTGATACAACTAGTTACTAACTACATGTAAGTTTGTAAGATTAATGATGATCAAACGCACAAGAAGTTAGAATATTCATTACACGTCATAAAATTGATGTTTAAAACTTAGAATTTGAACCATAAACTGCAGTTTTATCATTAAGTCATCATATGTAATCAAAATCAAACTGTAGTCTATAATATATATTACATAGATTAAGATACTGAATCACTGATAGTAAGATACTATAGGTGGGAATGCCAATGGAAAATACAACATAGAGTAGAATATAGATACTGGAACCATCGATGGAAGAATGTCATAGCTCAAAGTCGTCACTATCAGGACTCAATAGTCCTCCATGTCACCATCATCAAAATCATAATCATTGCCACTACTATCTCCTACGTCCTCTTCCTCCTCCTCGACTGCTACATCCAATATGAGATCTGCATCTGCTGGTGTGCAGGATGAACCCTCAAGAAGATCACCATCATAAAAAGTGATTGACTCTAGAACTGGTTCATTTAGATCCAAGTTGGATAATGCCAACTCAACACTGTTGTCAAAACCCATATCATCAAGAAACACATCCCGCATCTTTGTCTTTCCCTATAACCACTCCTCCGTTTGCTTGTAAATAAGATGGAGGTTGGAGTGCACATATACCATTGTCTTTACCTTGGACTACTTAAGCCTGCTCTTCTTCACACTATACAAATTCCCATATGTGCTCCAATTCCTCTCGTAACAAGAGGATGAAGTAACCTGAGAGAGGACACTCATGGTTGAAACTTGAATCCTGTAGAATAGTACATATTTCCCCATGAGTTTCCCACCAAGCATAGGGATTCTTAAGCCCCTTGTCTCTGAGCACATCATAACCTCCAGCGCCAATGGAAAACTTTACAAATCCCTCCACCTCATCAAGGGATGCTCTATCCTGATATTGTTGATTTTTCTGAGCAACATCGAGAGCCCTTCTCTTAGGAGAATGGGACCACCTGGTCCAAGACCACGGTGAAGACTCAACCCAGTGTTGAGTGACCATTCTGTTGAACGGTAGATATCAGGTTTGGGACCATGATATAGACCCAGCTCTGCCCTGGGTAGACTCAACCCAGTGTGAGTGACCATTCTGTTGAATGATAGACATCTAGTCCGGGACCACAATGTGGACCAATCTAGTACTGGTAGACTCAGCTTAGTTCTGAGTAGCCATTCTCTTGGAGAATGGAGGCACCTGGTCTGTTACCAGGAAGGCATTGTAAGCCCTAGACTGGGTCTAGGCATGTGTGGCACTCTAACCCTTGATCTATGGGCTTTGTGTACTTCTCCAAGGATTAGCTACCCTTGGTAAAGTTACCTTAGTACCAGATCTAGGTGTCACACAGAGTGTGAGATAAAAGCATTAGTAACTCTCTTGGTTTATGATGATGTACTTTTGGAATAAAAAAGACCACAGGGGCACTTGGAAAAAGGCTAAAGTCAAAAGTCAAAAATAAATAAGGACTTTTGGTAAAAGTCAAAGATAAATAAAAGACCTTTTTGGTTAGAAGGTAAACGTGAAATTAGGAAAAGATTAAAATATTATTATTTTATCTTCTCTAATTTTGGCCCACTTACAGGTGAATGAAGACTATAAAAGAAGATCAAGTCTTCTCATGGTAATACACAAGTTCTTAGTTTGCTCTCGCAAGTGAAGCTGCTATTGTTGAAGGTTCCATTGAAGACTGTCTTATGTTTTTCTAGCTAGGCACCCATCTCTCTCAGCAAACCTTTAGCTAGGGTTTTCTTCAGCAAAATTATTCTCAGCAGCCTCCAAATCTTAACTTCTTCTCAGCAGCCTCCAGATCTACTTCAGCAGCCCCCTCTTCTTCGCAGTTGCCCCACATTTTCTCACGGGCAGCCTGTTTAGGGCTCGGCTCTCTCTTTATCTGCCCTAGGGCAGCCACCTGTGTAGGGTTTGACTGCTAGCAAACCCTTTGGCAGCCTCTGGGGCAACCCGTGAGGGCTGCGGGTTGCTAACAGTCTGCTGCTGCAGCTGTTTGCAGACCCTTTAGGGCCTTGGGATGTCAACTGACAGACCCGAAGTGCCACGGGGAGCCTTTGAACCTGCCCAGCAGGCTTCAGGCAACAGGCAGTAGTAAGGCTGCAAATCGGGCAGACTGGGCACAGAAGGAAGACATCCGGGCAGGGCAGAAAACAAACAGGTAGCCACTACTTTGAATTCAGGTAGCTGATAACAGCCAGGCATGTAAAAGAATAATTCCGGGCAGCTGATAACAGCCAGGCATGTAAAAGAATAATTCCGGGAAGCTGTTATACTTTTCTAGGCAGCCAATTTGTCATTCGGGCAGGCCCTAATTTGTTTCTGGGCAGATCTGAGAATTTATTTGACAAACTGATTTTATTGAATAGTCTTTTCCAGGCAGATCTGGAAACTTCTACTGCTAGGGTTTGAAACCCTTCTCTGAACTTTTACTGAGAAAATTTACTGTAACTGTGGTTTATTCCAGATCTAGGTTTGAGGAACTTTTTGAAGAATTTCCTAAGTAATCTCATTTACAAGATGAGCTACTAATGCTTTTTGGGGTTTTGTCCTTTGAAGGTTTCCCTAGTGAAAAATCTTGTGTCCATTGTGTTGATGTGATGAATGTGTTTTTTACTGTACTTGTTATTTGTTTAAGTTCATCTGCAAATTTTTAAGTGTTTATGCTAATGCTAAAATTCAACAGATATATCTTCATCAAGGGTTCTTTTTTGTTCCACGCATGTCAAACCACGGAACACGTTAGGGCATGTCTCTGACAAGTGTTTTGGCACATGTCCTATCACGGGACACATGTTAGACACGTATTCCTATGAATTTGTGTCCGACACATGGGATAATGACACAGGGGCTAGGGGTTTTACTGCTCAAACTAGCATCCTTCCAAAAGGTCACAAAGATCGGTGCTAAAAGTGGCAACTAATTAGGAGATGCACCCATGTCACCACTATGCACTCTCCTCTCTATTTAGGCTTGCTCCTTCAGCCATGGGAGGCTTCCCAAATGAGTGTATAAGTATCCCTATGAAGAAAAATGACAAGAACAACTCTACTTCTAACAAAATCTTCTTATTAGATTAATCAACTAGTGCCTTATGGAGTCAATAAGATATTCAATAAACACTCAATGACCAAACACAAGACTTAGGAGGTGTGTAGCATGGCTACTCGTACCTGGGGAAAGTACACGTGCTCGTACCAGTACCCGTACTAGGTACTTGGGTACCTGTAAGCTATGTCCCTTTCCATACCCGGATGTACCCCATACTGGCTCCATATACTCGAGACACCGTTATAAAAAAGAGGTACTTGCATGCTAAATGGTACAACGTACCCTGTGTTTGGGAACTCCGAGGGTCCATCCGCCTCAGCAAAAGTAAAATTTGTCGGTGTTGAGGGAGAAAAAACACATGTTTAATGAAATAATTTAATAAAAAGAGTTAAAACGCTACCTCCTATTACTATTGATGAGCAACAGCCTCAACTTGAGAGTAATTTCCTATCTAGAAAGCTTTCTGACAGAGGACCTTAGTGATGTTAATGAAATTGATCCTGAGGATGTTGATGACATGGCTAGAGGAAGCCAAATCAACTACTTGTTCGTCGTTTACTGTTTTGAACTTTCTATTTCATGTCTAGAAATGCCATGCCATTAGGAAAATTTCAAATGTAGTATGACAATGGACTCATGGACATATAATATTATTAATTATATAACTTCCAGTCTTCCACTTGATATCTAGTATGATTTATCAAATTTTATGCTTCAAATTTTCAATGTGAATGTTCATTGTTCAATGATCAACTGAATTGTGAATCTTGATTCATAATTTATAAGAGATCTAAAATATGCATGTCACTGTGACATGTTTTATTTTTATAATATATATATATATATATATATAGAGAGAGAGAGAGAGAGAGAAAGAGAGATAGTACCCTTGACATACCCAAGTACCCTGTTTCAAAAAGTGGCATCCTCGTCCCCGTACCCGTCCCTGTCCCCATACACAAGTATCTTGACAACTTAGCTTAGGAGCTTAGGAGCAATATGATTTGGCACTATCTTGTTATTAAAATATATCAGTGAACAAGATATGAGGCCAGCACCAATAACTTGATTGAAAACTTCAATTAACCCTTGGAAATCACAAGTAAAATACTTCTTACCTTTAACCAACTGATGCAAGACTTGTAACCTTTTATTGTAGCTCAAGTTGGTAAATCCTAGGTCGATGTAAAGATATTTCAGACCTCTGGAGCAGCCAATAGATGATAAAAACAAATCTGGAAATGGTGTAGCAGGTCTAATTTATGCCTTAACAATCCCCCCAAAACCTTAATAATGTCAACTCAAACCACCGAATGAAGCCCGAAATGATTAGGGGTGTTAGTAGACCTTGCCTTCAGCTTGTATGGCACTTCAAAGTTGGATTTAAATGGCTCTATCGATCATATCACATCTGAAAAAACATACTATCCTTTGCACATGAACCTTAGATATGTCAAACTATCCACAAAAGCGTGAAGCCCTTGAAGATTAACCATAAAATCAAGGGGGCGAGTCACATTTGGCGGATTAGATTCTTCAAAAATGCAATGCTTTGGATTTTTTGTATATTTGATTTTTGGGGCTTTTCTATATATTTGATTTTTTTGTATTTTTTCAAATATAAGATACCGAATTTTGTAATTTTGAAGAAGAAGAGGGAATTAGACCTTAGTCTTATCCCTAGGGCGATGAGAAAAATCAGGGTCAACGTCCTCTCAAGAGTTGGTAGTTTAAATGTTATTGAATTAGGGCAAAGACTACAACCCCTAGGTCATAGTAGTCCTTGACCTAACTAGAACAAGCAAGAACTCCAAGGTCGTAAACAAGAGGGATCCTCCAAGGGAAATGCCTCACCAAGCAAAACTAACTTAACATGAAATAAAACCCTAGAAACCCTTACCTTGGATTCTCAAGCAATGCAAGACAAGAGACCAAAGATCTTACCACATTGATGAAAAGAAAGAGTAGAGAGTAAACCCTAATGTCCTTCCTCCACTTGAATTAGCCTTAGAAAGATTGCAAAAAAACCTTAAACATTCAACTTTATCCTTTGAAAACCCTAGAAGAGCCAAGAAGAGACGTGTGCAACACATCAAAGTTTCATAAACACTAAGATAAGATAAGATAATTTTATTAATGTCCGACTAATGACCACAAAGTAGGTCAACATGACTATTGGTTACAATGATGTCCGTACAGAGCGGGAGGACCAAACGGTCTCCTTTAAAAGGAAAATAAAAAGAAATACAGTGCAGAAGGTAACAGTGAGCAAAGCGAGTTGTGCTAAAGTATGATAGAGTTCCAGCGCAGCCACAAATCCAGAGCCCTGCCATGGGACAGAGGTGTTCTGGCAGAGAAGATCCCGGAACGAATAGGAGCAAGATGGTCTAGTACTCCTAACATCCGAGGCTGAATGAGGAAAACTGGGGAAAGTTCAATAAAGTCTGCTAGCCCGATGAGGATGCGGGTTGTCTACTGAGTTGTCGCCGGGAGGAGTTTGCATGATGTTGAGATCTAGAGGATCTAGTCTGTTTCTCAAGGGGAGTTCTGGTACAGATTTGGTGCTGAGATCTCGTGCGTCGAGATGCGATCCCACGGATCCTCACTTATCTAACTGGCTCCATGCTGGTTGGTCTCTTGGTGCCCTTGGCTGGTGGTAGTAGGCTGAAAAATGTCGTGATCTTCTGTGTGGTACCAAGTTTGGTGGGAGGCTGAAGAATATGTCCTCGAAACCGGAGAGCCTCATGTAGATAGAATGTTAAACACCTCTGATCAAGGTATCTGAAAAAGTCTGCTAGGGTCTGAGAGCCTCTTAACAAACAATGGAATCGTCCTCTAGTCTCACAGTATATGGGGCATCTGAAACGAAAGTGCATCTCAGTTTCCATTTCCTGAAGATGACATACTTGGCAGATCCAGTCAGGTCTATCAATCTAGTGATCCGTCTCTACCCGAAGTCTATGGGATCCTACTTTGAACTACCCGAGAGGGATACGAAGAGCATGCATCCAATGACAGAACGTGTACTGGCTCGAACAATGAGCCCGTATTTTATTTCCAGAAAGTGCTCAACATAAAAGGCCATCTTTGGGAGCAGCAACCCTCCCGAAGGTCAGGAAGACAATCTGTCTAAATGCCTACTGATCCGAGAAGGTCAGAGACTCCTGTGAACTAGCATTCGGCTCTACCGGAGTAAGTAGCACGGGCAATAGCCTCAGAAGAGCAATATGCCAAGTACAGATACCTGTCCCAACCCTTTAACAAGTCTGCAAATCCCCAAACACGATGCAAAAAGGAAACCAGTCTGAAGGTCGTCTCAAGGCTGAAGGGTTGAGCCCTAAACTCGGCCAGGATGATGTGTTGCGGCAGTGTCTATTTGCATCTAATGATGCAATGAAGAAGAAGGATCTGGACTCTCTCAGCTGACGCCCAATCTGACTCGAGTAAAGATGGTCCCCAAATCTTTGATCCGTATAGAACTGTTGGACGAATCAAGGTGTCCATGAGGCTCATCTTGGACGAGGTGTCTTGGAAGTGATGATGAAAGCACCGTCTCTCAAGAAGTGCTAAGGATCCATACCCTTTGTTGATTTGAGGCTGAAGAGTTGGTCGCAAGCTGAAACAGGGACTTGAGAACTGCACCCCCAAGTAAGTATAGGTGTTGGTAATCTCAACCTTCTCCCCATTGAATAGGAAGCGGAGGTCCGAAGTTTTCTTTACCCCATTGAAGATCATAATAACCTTTGTTTTCCCCAAATTCACCGTCAACTGCCGAAGGTCACAAAATATAGCTAAGGTATCTAGCTGCCTCTGTAACCTTTTGGGGAGGACGAGAGGAGTACTACATTATCAGCATATAGTAAAATAGATACCATAACTTGGTGAAGAAAGCAGTCATTCGTGTCCTGGATATGCTCATAAAGAAATGCTTCCAGCTCATCAATATAAATCCCAAACAGGGTGGGAGATAGCGGGCAGCCCTGTTTAACCCCAATAATGCTTCTGATGAACTCAGACAATCCATGAGCTGCACGAAGATGACCAAGGACGGACTCATATAGGCGAATAATAGTTGTCAATGGGGTTGTCGAGATACCAATGCCTCTGAGTCTCTGTAGTAAATTTTCCCTCGAGACAGAGTCAAAGGCTTTCCGAAAATCCATGAAGCAGCAGTAGACTTTGGAAGAACGGTGGAGTGCCTCCTCAATCACGACACGGAGGGTGAAGATATGGTCAATAGTTTGATGAGCTGGCCAAAAAGCTGCCTGGTCCCTAGCTCTGCGGTTTCTCTACTTGAGATCGCTGTATAGTTTCTGATGAAGAATGGTGGCATATAACTTCGAGAACGCGTGGCCCACCATGATCGTTTTGTAGTTATTAGATTCAGAAGTGGATCCCAACTTGTGAATCATATAGATAATGTGATGTGACCATACCGGTGGAAATCCTTCGCGCACAACATGGTTAAAGAGATCAACTAAATAGCTAACCAAAGCACGGAGACTGTGTTTGAAGAACTCAGCTTGGTAACCTTCTTCATATGTTGCTTTGCTGCGATACATCGCCTAGATGGCCTTTCTGATATCCCTGTCAGAGAATAGGTCACAGGAAGAAGGTGGGGAAGTAACATGAATTTGGGTATGTCCGAGAATATCATAAAGATTAGAGGTGTGGGAGAACATAGAAGCAAGGTCGAGGTCGAATGGAAGAGGAGAGCGTCGGGGAAGGATGGTACCCCAGAATTGCTTGGGGGAGTGGGAAAGGAGAGCTGAGAGTTCTTGTCTTCTCTGAGAGATAAACAGTTGTTTCTTGTGGCGAAGGAGACGACGGTAAGAGGTTTTGATGTCGAGGTAGGAGGATTGGGAAAGGGTGAAGGCTACCGAAGTACTCGATGGATTTTTTTGCACTCGTCATCATACCATTTATTCATGGGACAAGATCCAACTTTGGGGGAGGTAGAGGTGATGCAAGTGGAGTGCAGGAAGGATTTGAGTGCAGCTTCCCAAATCGCAGATGAAAGGCACTGGTATTTAGCAGAATCCGAGTCAAGCGAGGAGAACTGGTTCTCAAGTGTAAGTATCTGGCAAAGAGTGGACGAGAAGGTGTTAGGGTCACCTTCGCTAAACCGAAAGGTGGTCTAAGGTGGACTCTTGGGGAGGAATGAGCTGGCAGGGGAGGGTCAAACCAAAGAGAGAGTGAGAGAGTGAGATTGGGCATAGTCCGAGTGAAGAGGAAGATGATCTTAGCATTGATGGTGACACTAGTGATCAACCTATTGATGATAGAATTCCACATACTGATGAATTTCATGATCATAGTTCTAGTGGCTTTACCACCCCGTGTGATATTGATGATTTAGAGCTTGATGATGTTACAAGTAGGCCACACGAATAGGGGTTTTGATTATGTTCTAAATTTTATGAAAGAATTCCAAGGATTATCGCTATTGACAATTTGACATTATGGACATCCATTTATATTTTGAAATTTGAA
Organism: Pseudotsuga menziesii; assembly: GCA_001517045.1. Lineage (NCBI taxonomy): Eukaryota > Viridiplantae > Streptophyta > Pinopsida > Pinales > Pinaceae > Pseudotsuga > Pseudotsuga menziesii. The sequence continues at coordinate 704,616 of LPNX010336541.1, read as the reverse complement.
GAATGTGTTCTACTTCATTTTTGCATTTTGAAAAATAGGTTCTACTTCTTTTTGCAATTTGTAGTTGCACTATAAATATTTGTTTAAATATTGATTGATAAAACATTGATGATTGGATTGTCATAAATAAATATATGTGCATTATTTATTGTTCATGATTTTTATTGATTATTGTTTATTGATCATGTATGTTGAATCTTGATGCTGATTTTTAGTTATTTATTCTATGTATTTAGCTCCCATATATTTTTGTTATTCAAATTTCATGCTAGGCCTATATTTATTGTCAATTGATCATGTATCTCTATGTTAATTTAAGTTGTCTATAAATGAAATGTTCTCTATAATTTGAAATAGCAGAAACATGCTCTTAGATGCATAAACATGTGAGCAGACTTGTCATAAACAACAAGTATATATATATATTCGAACCTAATGTCGAACCTCATCCAAACCTCATCAAAAAATTCGAACCCGAACCGAACCTAATGCTCGCCGAACCCGAACCCGAACCGTGTGACTTAGGGGTTAGGGTTTCATGATCATCCCTTAGAGCTTTGGAGATTAGGATTTTGTGATGAAACCCTAGGTTGTACTTGGAGAAGAGAAGAAAATGAGGAGACATCTTACCTTGGAGGACATGCTTGAGTGATTCATGTTTATTGGATCTCCATAGTTGAGCTAGGGCTTTCTTGGTTTTCCCTTAGCTAGGGTTTTGGATGTAAATTTCCTTAACCCTCAAACGTGAGCTACACAGTATATTTTTAATTTTTACTGATAACCACTCATGAGTTTCTTTACAAGTAATGCGACGGAAAATAAATACTGAGAAACATATAACAATAATCGCATCAATAGACACAGTGTTTTTGGGTATGGAAACCCCCGGATAAAACCCAAGATGGGAAAACCGGTGCAACAGTCAAATAAGAAATTTAATTATCAAGATATCAAACAATTACAATCCAGCAGATGAATTCACCCAACCTGGCAAAATAGAACCTCTGCAAGTCACTAAGCAAACCCAAAAATTAGGTACGACCCCCCTACGCAGTTGTACCACCTCCTACGTCAACAGTACGACCCTCTGCATCAGTTGTACGGAATCAGTACGGTTGTTGCTATTGTACGACCCTCTGCGTCAGTTGTACGGAATCAGTACAGTTGTTGCTACTGTACTGTCTCTGTCGATTTGTACAGCCTCCCAATGCGTGAATGTGTACGGCCTTGTGCTATCCTTGATCTCCCTACGAATCCTCTGGAAGAATGCTCCTCTGTCTTCTCTACAAACTTCTTCCTCGAACTTCCTTGTTTGTTTCTGTGTATGTGTCCTCTCCACCAAATCTTCTTTTTGCTCAATGGCCAAGCGAAAACCCTAACCCTCATTATGGATCAATGGACGAGATCCTCCGATGAGATCAATGGCCAAGATTAGATTAGCCATCACTTAAATTATTTTCACTTTTCACATTATAAAAGTGACTCCATTAAGTCAATTAATAATTAGATCACTTAATGTACTTTCCTAAGTCTAAACTTAGGAAAATCACATTAATACATTTGGCTTCTTGCTTTATGTCTTCTAGCATGCAAGGACACATGCAATCATAGAAGACCTTCCTCGTTGCCACTTTCTAAAACTCCTCTCAACGAAGAAGGGATTCAGTAGCAACCCCAACTTGTCTCTTAACTTCACAAAACTATGTCTGCAAAGTGCCTTGGTGAAAATGCCCACCACCTGCTTATCTGTCTGAATGTACTCCAACCGAATGGTTCCTTTCTGTACACAGTCCCTCAGGAAGTGATACTGGATATAAATGTGTTTTCTCTAGTCATGGAATACTGGATTTCCAGATGGCCTGAAGTCACTCTAATTGTCACAGTGAACCATTGTAGCCTCTAGCTCACACTCGAATAACCCTGAAAGCAACTTCCTCAACCACATTCCCTCACAAGCAGCCAAACTAGCTGGCATGTACTCGGCCCCTGTCGAGCTCAATGTAATTGATTTTTGCTTCCTACTGAACTAAGAGACAACCCTTGACCCAATGTTGAAGCAGCAAACTGAAGTGCTCTTCCAGTCTTCTACACATCCTGCCCAGTCAGCATCTGTGAAGCCTACTAGCTGTACACTTCCACTGCGCTCATAAACCAACACATACTCCAATGTACCTCTGATGTAGCGAAGCACGTGCTTTGCAGTTGTCCAATGTACTCTTTGAGGGTCCACCACGAATTGGCTCAAAGAGTTGACTGCAAAGCTAATGTTTGGCTGTATGCTGACTAGATACATGAGCGATCCAATAAGCTGGCGATACAATGTAGGATCAAACCCCTCTGACCCCGATGCATCAATCTTCCTCCAATTGGAAACTAGAGGTATGGACATGGGCTTGCAATCCACCATCCTGAATCTCTTCAAGATCTCCACTACATACTTCCCCTGTCCAATGAAGAAGCACCCATCTCTCTGCCAAACCTCCAAGCCTACGAAGTAATGCATCAACCCAAGGTTGGACTTGTAGTCATCAATTAACCTCATCTCCTATAAGAAATAGATCATCTACATACAATACCAGTATGAGAGGCACCTCACCTGACAAGAAGTACAGATTGTGGTCCGCCTCACTCTGCTGGAATCCCATCTCTCGTAGATAGCTATCTATCCTCGAGTACCATGCCCGAGGTGCTTGCTTGAGCCCATAAAGAGCTCTCTGCAATCTACATACATGCGACTCCCTGTTCTCCACATCGAACCCCTCGGGTTGCTCAATGAATACCTCCTCCTGTATAACTCCATTGAGGAAGGCAATCTTGATGTACATCTGATGAACATGCCAACCCATCTCTATTGATAATGAGATAATAGTTTGAATAGAAGAATATCTGGCAACAGGGCGAAGGTCTCCTCATAGTCAATACCCTCCTTCTGTGCAAACCCCTTTTCCACGACGCGCACTTTGTACTTCTCCATGCTTCTGTTTGTTGCATGCTTTACCTTGTAGATCCATTTGGATCCCACCACCCGTTTTCCCTCTAGCCTCGGCACAACCTCCCATACCTGGTTTTTCGTGATGGAGTCATACTCCTCAAACATAGCCTCCTGCCACACATCATGTTGTGCAGCGTCCTCGAAACTGGAAGGTTCGGAGTTAATCAACTCCGTCATCAATGCCATATAGCGAAGTCTCTCTGGTGGTTTGCTCTGCCTCATGGAGCTCTGTGAAAGAGTCATTTTTTCTGGAATCCTAAACTATGGACCTAAACCACTTAGGTCATGGCCTAGTGTCTATTTGGTGCGACTGCTAGATATCCTCCTCCTGCTGCTGCTCATCCTCCAAGTCAATGACCAAAGATCCTATCCATCTAACTCCCTCTAACTATCAGAACATGTGTTATGTGTCTGTACCTATACCTGTACCTGTGGCTCCTCCAACTTGACACCTGAGTCCTGTGCTAGCTTCTCTTGTGCTGGTAATTCCATAGATCTCCGCAAGGCTCTATCCTCATCAAACTAGACATCCTTGCTCACAATGATCCTCTTGCGAGCAAGAATATATACTCTGTATGCCTTCGAAGTCACGCTGTAACCAACAAGTAACCCCTTCTCTCCAGAAGGTTCCAACTTCTTCCTAGTGTCAGCATGAATGTGACAATAGCAGACACTCCCAAATATGCACAAGTGGCTCACATCTGGTCTAGTGCCTGTGAAGACCTCCTCGGGTCTCTTCCTCCCCAAAGCTGTGTGGGGACACCTGTTCTAAATGTAAACTGCGGTCCTGTATGCCTCGGCCCATAGGAATAGTGGAAATCCCTGATCAAATAGCATGGCCTTGGCTGCTCCTACCAATGCCCTATTCTTTCTCTCTGCAACTCCATTCTGTTGCAGGGTATGAGGAACGGTGTGCTCCTTATTGATCCCCTCTGATGAACTTTACTCCAAGAACTCATTGCAGGTATACTCACCCCCGTTGACCGTCCTCAATACTCGAATATTCCTTCTTGTCTGGTTCTCTACGAGAGTCTTGAACTCCCAAAACTGATCAAAGAGCTCTGACTTGGCCTTCGGGAAATAGATCCAGCTCTTCCAGGAATAGTCATCAATGAAAGTGACGCAAGAACTGTAGCCACTGAACGATTGGACACTCATGGGTCGGCAAACATCCGAATGCACTAAGTCTAAGGTCACCATCTTCCGGTTTTTGTTCTTGCTCTGGTAAATTCCTTCCAAAGCCTTTCACATTTTCAATGTGGTCTTCTTCTCAGAAAGGTGAGGGACTATGTGATCCTTCACCCCATCCAAGATGATCAACATAGCTCTGGAATCTAACTTCTTCCACCTTGCCGACTCTGTCGGATCTATGGACGCAACTTTCGTGGAGTCATTGTGCTCCTCTGCATCACTAACATCCAAGATCCTCATGATCC
>LPNX010336541.1:679235-695777 GCA_001517045.1 Pseudotsuga menziesii | reverse complement strand
CTTTCATGTACAGTGATCTTACCTCAGCAGTCCATGTCAAACTTTGTGCTGCATCAATCATTCAGACAGTGCAAAAACCTTAACCTTGATTTTGCATTTCAACCTCGCTTTTTAGACTGTGTATACCTAAGTAACCATCATTCAACACCAAAAATCGGACTGTTCATCCCCAAACACAGTCAACCTTAGGATCTTTATCTGTGCATGTCAAAATTCATACTCAGGCTGAGTATGTCATCTGTGGAAGTCACTGAACAAGAACTGTTCCAACTCATCCATGTACATAGCTCGGTTTCATTATCATATTCAGGAATGTTTATGAAGCTTGCACTATGGATAAGCCTCCAACAGTGTCACCACCAGGACTGTGAATATGTGTAGAAGTAAATTCAGGACTGTTCAACCCCAAAGATGTCACTGTAAATGGCTCGGATGAAGGCAGCAGGTCATCAAGAGAACCAGATCACATCAAAACTTGGACTGTTGCATGGTAGAAGATCAGCAGTCACATCAAAAATTCAGATTGTTCTTGTATGCTTGACTGTTGTATTCTGAATTTCCTCAGTCAGATCTACACCCAAAAACAAAAACAGGTTTCAAGACATTTGCTGTGCTGGTCACCACCAAGTTTCTTCAGTTACCTTGCCTCAGTCCACCTCAGTCAGTTGCCTTAGTCCACGAGTTTACCAGCTTTCAAAAAATGCCTGCTCCCAGAAATTTCTTCCCTCAGTCAACGAGTTAGGCATCCTCATGCTGCCAGGAGGTCACCTCAGTCTACTGCCCACGAGGTTACAGAGATAAAAAAACTTGAAAAATCCCAGACCTTTAAGAGCTGCTGTAGCAGCCTGAGGACAAAGACTGCTGTAGAAAATGACCAGCCCTAAATCTCTGCTGCTCCACAGACAATTTCCACACAAAACGAGCTGCTCCCAACAAAAAATTTCCACTGCTCCTGCGGCTGCCTCAGAGATGGCCGAAATTTCCATGTGAAAAATGAAGAGTTGCGTGGGGTATTTATACTAGTTTATCCTCCATAATTTTAGGGCCAACATACATATTTAATTTATTTTTAATGGGGCCGACATACTATAAAAATATTTTATTATTTTTTAATAAAACTTTGACTGAGCCGACTTTGTGATTGACTGAGCTGACTTATAATTTTCGTTGGGTCAACTTCAAAAGTTAATATCTTATCAACCATGAGGAACCACGTGACGTGCCACCTACCGTTGGAAAGGGCACGACAAGGGCTATCATCTTATGAGGGTCTTGCTTGCATTGACAAGATCCTTTACTCATATTTTCTTCAATTTGTGCAAGCCATCATGAAATGACTTGAATTCTTCTTGATGGCTTCTTCACGAACTTTTATGGTATAAAGAGCTTCATGCAGGGTCATGGCCATCCATCATATAAGTGGGTGCAAGATATTCCTTATGCACTTAGGACCATCTTCAAGAAATATCATCTCCATCAAGGCTCATCATGCCATCTAACCATATCAATTGCCAGTAGTGGGCTCCATGACCTTTGCAAGGTCATCAGGGTCTTCATCAAGGGTTCCAAGACTTCATGGGCTTCTCCATTGTCTGCCAAAGCTTCAGGATCATCTCTAGGGTCTTCAGCACCATCAGCAGGGTCTTCAACATCTTCAGCAGAGTGGTGGCATCAATGACATCAAGTCCATGTTGGCATCAATGACAATTTCATCAACAATCCAAAGTGTCCTTACCGTTAGTATATATATATGGCACTCACTTTGTAATCTTTCATCATCATTCATCTTCAATATTTATTTTATATTTTCAATATGGAGTTATTTTCCATTGGTTGATTATGTTATCCACTAATTTTGCACTTAGTTGGATTAGCCGAGGAGCCGCCAGTTGACAAACATGATAAATGTTTGATTCCAGTGTATCAGATGATCCGCCTTTGTGTCTAGCTTGTTTTGGCTAATCAGTTTTTTATTTGAGTAATTTTGACCATGGCCCCACGGGGTTTGTTATAAAATGTGCTAGTAGGGTATTTTGAGTGGTTGGGTCTCCTAAAACGTAGAATTTCAACTAAGGTATTCCAGGCGGTTTTTTTCCCTTGACAATTATGCTTTGCCTATAGCCGAGTATAATTAACGAGGTTTTCTCCCGCTTCCTCCAAAGCTGGAATGCCCGATTTTGAATTCTGGACCTTGGGGGGTTATTAGAGCCCAACTAAGTGTATATAAACCTACTAGGCATTATTAGAGTAGAGCATGGTCATGTCCTAAGTCAATAGGACCATCAAAAAAAATTCCGAAAATTTTTTACCAAACGCGTTAATTTTTTTTTTAATTATTCCCTAAATTTTTTAATTAATTTTTCCATAAATTAAATGGAAAAATCTCGTTTGTAATAAGTTAGTCATCCAAACCCCGAATTCAGTGATTGAAGGCTCTAACCTTAAGCCAAAAATCATTCTTGATCGGCCAACCAGTCAGATCCAACTTTCAGATCATCAATCAAACATATAATGCACATTTTCTCAAAAAAGTCATTTTTTGGGAAAAAAATGATTATTTATCAAAAAATGATTATTTTGGAGAAAATCCAAAACTCTCCAAATTAATCCAAATTCAGTGAAATGAAATGCAGAGTGACATGTCAATGGGCATTTATGATAATTGGAGTTATCATAACTCAGCTTCAGTGAGCATTCAGTGAGCATTAAAGATATATTCAGTTAACGGTCTTGTCATCTCCAGCTAAACTCCCGAATTGGATGAGATGGAGAGCACTCATTGGTTCGATGATTTGATCGAGGCAGGGACTGATGTTTACATTATGAGTTATTGGCAGTGGCTCCTCCAGACCTAGGTATGGCTCTTCCTTAGCCAGCTCACGCCCCTCTCTCCTCATGAGGGCGTCACCACACATGTGGGCTCATTTATGGCTTGTTTTCAGTGATTAGGGTTGGAGTGGGGGCGCCTTGCCTAGGTGGAGGCCTCCCCTCACTCTTAACTCTTCAGCTTAGGTTTTGTGCTCTCAGTGTTCAGCCAAGCCAGTTAGGTCTGGTTTTCTGGTTTTAGGGTTTTGGGTCTTCTTTCTTTGTATAAATAGAGGCTTCTTTAGCTCTATTGGGATGGAACTTTTGGGTTAAAATTACTCTGAGAAAATTGTATCAAACATTTGCTTTGGAATTGTTAATAAAGATATTCGACTTTGGAGGTCTATGGGCTTTTAATTATGGTGAATTCATCATGGTTGAGGTGATATTGTCTCTAACTCCTCTCTCTTAATACTTGTATGTGATTAAATATTTTGCTAGCTCAAGAAGGCCATTATTGGCACAATAGAATAGCCATTTGTTGTCTCAATTTGGTTATTTATGCAAAGTAGATTGATATCTAGATGGACATGAGTAATCAGTAATACAAAATGTTGATCTTGATTTGATTTTCCTAGCATACTAGCATATAATTTTATCTCACTTCTTGTATTGAGTTTTGGTGTGATTCAGGCTTCACAGATTGTAGAAGGGTGTGAGCTCAGTTGCTTCTATCCCATGCTTCAAAACAACCATTTTGAGTTTAACACTTTGTAATTGCAGGATCTACAGGGTTTGTCATCTTTTGCTACAAAAAGAAAGCTGGGAGTAACTCTCTCTCTCTTGTGTTCCATCCACAAGATAAAGTTATTTTGGTTACCGATTACTTAAGAAGCCCTCGTTTATCTTTTTCCATCCTTTGGCTTCCCTTCCATTGCCTTGTTTGGCTTGCCCTCCTCCTTCCTCTTCGCTGTCCTCTTTTCACTAAGTTTTGCAGCCCTCTTTCTTTCCTTTGGAGTCTGGACAGCCCTATTTTTACTTAGTTTTCACACATTTTTCTTGCTTTGAACAGCCCTCTCTTTCTTCCTTTTGGACAGCCCTCTTTTCACTTAGTTCACTGCCCTCTTTTTTACTGTTTTACAACCCTCTTTTTGCCTTTGGACATCCCTCTTTTTCACCTTTAGGACAGCCCTGTTTTTTACATTTTCTCTCTCCCTTTTCTTGGTTTTTCTCCTCTCTCTTTCCTCCTCTTTCACCGCTGGTTTTTACCCCTCTTTGAGAGTTTAGTTTGTAGTTTTTGTCTTTAATTTTTAATTAACACATAAAGTTTGAATTGTTTAAAGCTCTTATTTGCAGGAAGAATCGAGAAAATCCCAAAGGGCCTTAAGCAAGCAAGGAACCAAGCAAGAGCAAAAAAGACAAATTTTCCCTCTTCTCTCCATCCCTTTCTCTCCCTGTTCTTTCAGGAAAAGGCAAAAGCAAGGTCATCAAAATTGTAAAAAATTAATAAAAATGCGAGTGGGATTACGGCTCCCACACCCCTCTTCCCCCATTTGGGGAAAGCCTGTATTGTCCCATTGTCATGCTTTTTCATTTTTGTTTAATAAACTGCTAATGCTAGAGTAGGATAGGATAATTGCATAATCATAGGCAAAGTAGTTCATGTTCTGATTAATTTATTATGTTTTGAAAATGAAGTAAAAAATGATGATTTGATTGTTTACTTGGACATTGTATAATTTCTTACTATTTACTTACCCCATTGCTTTCCCGATTAGGGCCCTAAAAAGCCTGAAAGAGACTCTTGGGTAGTTAGATTTTTTATGTTTTATTTCTCTTTCAAGTTTAACGAATTAAGTAAGACTCTTGAACTTGCAGTAACACAAGTCAAGAGCACTCTCTGTCGGAGAGCATTCTTAGAACTGCATACCCCTGCATTAGGCATCTTAGATTAGTTAAGTCTCTTAAACTACTGTCATAAGACGGGGTCAAGAGCGCTCTCTCTCGGAGAGTCCTAATTAATTGACTTAATAAAATTTTCAACACACACCCCTTAATTAATTAACTTCGTTATCTCCTTGCCGGAGTATGCTCTGACCGACCTCAAAATCGGAGTACCCAGAAACGACATTGGATCTCTAATCTTGCAAGAATAACTTAATAAAATTTAAAACCCCGTAACCAACGCACCGGCATTGTAGAGAATCTTCTAAAGTACTTCCTAGTAGAGGCGCCAGAACCCCGCTATCTAAGCTTCTCAGCTAGCTGGTCAATCTTTGCGATACCAGCTTGGGATACTGGGCGGGCCCGACATGTCTTCAACGGAGTGAACTTGGAATATTCTCCCAGCTTGTTTGACAAACCTTCGTTGACAGCCTAATCAAGAGCACATAAAATTCTTAAAACCTACCAAGAGCACTCGCACAATCTAATATTCACTAGTTTGATTTCTAGACTTATTATTTAATTCTCTTGCGCATTTCAGTATTATCGACTGCATAAGGCACTGGTCCTTTGTTAATCTACATAATTATCTTATTTTGATCAATTGTCTGTGGTTTGTTATAATTTCTATTTCTGAATACATAATTAAAGACTAGAATCATTACTTATCTTTTAATCTCTTGTTAGCAACGTGGATTGCTTTGATTATGTGTCATACTCATAATAAATAAACACTTCTAATCATAATAACTCTTAAATAACACCCATCCGCATCTGTAACCAACCAAAACACTTTAACCACATTGAGCCTTAGAAAACTCTTTGTTAGGGACTACCCTCTTTGGCTTCATTAGGAGTTAGCCTAAACGGAGGAGCTAGGAGTAGGTGACAACACCTGGCTCTGTGCTTGCCCCAAGGTCACACCTCTCCCACTTTCCTAAGTGAGGAGACAGCTTTCGGAAAGTTTCTGCTGCTGGAGTGCAATCAGCGGACAACAGATTATTCAATGGAGTAATTATTGAGAATATGCGGATACAGATATTACATTGGTATCAGAGCCAGCCCTTCCTAGGGCTTCTGCTGATCTTCGGCTTGTGGCCAAAATGATCAAGGTTTCCTTGAATTTAGGTCTTTGACCTCACAGTGGCTTTTAGCCATCCATATTCAGAGTTTCTTTGGTAAAAAAATGGTTTTTGACCAAAAATTGGCCTTGGCCATTTGAATTTCATTGAAGAAGTATTAATTCCACTCCAAATATGAAGCAAGAACAAGAGGGAAAAATGAAGAATAAACAAAAACAAAAAAAACAAAATGCATTATCAACAAAAGAAATAAAACGAGAAAAGTTTATAAACATAATTCATAAAACCATCCATGGTTTTATGAAATAACCCATGGTTTTACAAAATAACCCATGGTTTTACTTACAATATTTAAATTATAAACGCGTTTTATAAAGTATGCTTTGAGGACAAAGCATCATGAACCGAAAGGCAATAACTAATAACTATGCTTTGAGGACAAAACATCATGCATCATTTTAGAATAGTTTACTAATAACTATAATAATTAATTATTAATATCAATATATATTAATTTTAATAATTAATATTGATATTTAACATATATATATCATTTTAGAATAGTTTACTAATAACTATAATAATTAATTATTAATATCAATATATATTAATATTAATAATTAATATTGATATTTAACATATACATAATACATATATATATATGTTAAATATCAATATTAATTATTAATATTAATATATATTGATATTAATAATTAATTATTATAGTTATTAGTAAACTATTCTAAAATGACGCATCCTTTCATGGATGGTATCCAAAGTGCCCTTACCGTTAATATATATATATATGGCACTCACTTTGTAATCTTTCATCATCATTCATCTTCAATATTTATTTTATATTTTCAATATGGAGTTATTTTCCATTGATTGATTATTCAATGGAGTAATTATTGAGAATATCTGGATACGGATATTACATTGTAACGAAAATAAATAAGATAATAATTAATAGTTAGGTTAATTAAATTATTATGAAAGGAGACGTCTCCTCAACATCAAGTGTCCAAGCCATATTTAAGGCCAAGACATCATTGTAATCTTTTTATCTATTCTATCATCAATACAAATGTATTATTATTATGGCTTATTTGGTTTACCAAATCTTTTGGTGAATTCAATTGTGTGAGCGAATATTTATTCGACTCAAACTCTAGGTTTGTGTCTTCAATAGATCTGCCCCTGGATCTATCAATATGTTGCAGTTTCTCAGATTTAGCTCAACAGAGCTATGATACCATGTAAATTTCCTTAAAACTCAAACTTGAGCTACACAGTATATTTTTTATTTTTACTGATAACCACACTTGAGTTTCTTTACTAGTAATCCAGCAGAAAATAATTACTAAGAAACATATAACAATAATCACATCAATATAGACGCAGTGTTTTTGGGTATGGAAACCCCCAGATAAAAGCCAAGATGGGAAAACCGGTGCAACAGTCAAATAAGAAATTTTATTATGAAGATATGGAACAATTACAATCCAGCAGATGAATTCACCCAACTTGGCAAAACAGAACCTCTGCAAATCACTGAGAAAACCCAACAAATAGGTACACCCCCCCCCCTATGCAACAGTATAGCCTCCTGCGTCCGCAATACGGAAAAATCACATTAATACATTTAGCTTCTTGCTTTTCATCTTCTAGCATGCAAGGACACATGCAATGATAGAAGACCTTCTGTGTTACCGCTTTCTAACATTGGAGAGCTACAAGATTGTACTCACCTTGTGATAGTAATATGGTATGTACATGAAATTCATTTGTATGCATTTTAATGAAATTTTCAGCTGTCCAATACTAGTATAATTGCAGATTTAATTTCCAGCCTGTTGTCCGCCGATTGTACACTAGCAGCAGAAATCTAATGAAAGTTGTCTCCTCACTTAGGAAAGTGGGAGAGGTGTGATCTTGGGGGCAAGCACAGAGCTAGGTACTGTCACCTACTCCTAGCTCCTCCGTTTAGGCTAACTCATAACGAAGCCAAGGGGGGTAGTCCCTAACAAAGAGTTTTCTAAGGCTCAATGTGGTTAAAGTGTTTTAATTGGTTGTGGATGCAGATGGGTGTTGTTTAGGAGTTATTGTGATTAGAGTTGTTTATTTATTATGATTATGACACATAAATCAAAAGCAATCCACGTTGCTAGCAAGACATTAAAAGATAAGAATGATTCCAGACTTAGTTAATTATGCATTCACAGACAGAAATTAAAACAGGCCACAAACAACTGATCAAAATAAACTAATTATGCAGATTAAAAAAGGACCAGTGCCTTATGGAATCAATAATACTGAAATGCGCAATGAATTAAATAACAAGTCTAGAAATCAAACTAGTGAATATTAGGTTGTGCGAGTGCTCTTGGTAGGTTTTAAGAATTTTATGTGTTTTTGATTAGGGTATCAACGAAGGTTTGTCAAAAAGCTGAGAGAATATTCCAAGTTCACTCCGTTGAAGACATGTTGGGCCCGCCCAGTATCCCAGGCTAGTATCGCAGAGATTGACCAGCTAGCTGAGAAGCTTAGACAACGAGGTTCCGACGCCTCTACTAGGAAGTCCTTTAGAAAATTCCCTACAACGTCGGTGCATTGGTTACGGGGTTTTAAATTGTATTAAGTTATTCTTGCAAGATTAGAGATCCAGTGTCGTTTCTGGGTACTCCGATTTTGAGGTCGGTCAGAGCATAATCCGACACGAAGAGAACGAAGTTAATTAATTAGGGGGTGTGTGTTGCAAATTTTATTAAACCAGTTAATTAGGACTCTCCGACAGAGAGCGCTCTTGACCCTGTCTTATGACAGTGATTCAAGAGACTTAGCTAATCTAAGATGCCTAATGCAAGGGTATGCAGTTCTAAGTATGCTCTCCGATAGAGAGTGCTCTTGACTTGTGTTATTGCAAGTTCAAGAGACTTAATTAATTCATTAAACTTGAAAGAGATAAAAACATAAAAAATCTAACTACCCAAGAGTCTCTTTCAGGCTTTTTAGGGCCCTAATCGAGAAAGCAAGGGGGTAAGTATACAGAAAAGAAATTATGCAATGTTTAATTAAACAATCAAATCAATATTTTTCTTCATTTTCAAAACATAAACTAACTTAATTATGATTATGCAATTATCCTATCCTACTCTGCCATTAGCAATTTATTAAACAAAAAGGAACAAGCATGACAATGGAACGATACAGGCTTCCCCCAAATGGGGGAAGAGTGGGTGGGAGCCGTAATCCCACTCGCTCTTTTATTAATTTTTTACAATTTTTTATGACTTTGCCTTTTGCCTTTTCCTGAAAGAACAGGGAGAGAAAGGGATGGAAAGAAGAGGGAATATTTGTCTTTTTGTTCTTTGCTTGCTTCCTTGCTTGTCTTTAGTCTTTGGGTTTTTCTCGATTCTTCCTGCAAGTAAGAGCTTTAAACAATTCAAACATTATATGTTAACCAAAAATTTAAGACATAAAACTACAACTAAACTCTCAAAGAGGGGTAAAAAACGAGCAATGAAAGATGAGGAAAGAGAGAGGAGAAAGACTAAGGAAAGGGAGAGAGAAAAGGTAAAAAAGAGGGCTGTCCAAAGGCAAAAAAGAGGGCTGTAAAACAGTAAGAAAGAGGGATGTCCTAAAGCAAGAAAGAGGGAAAAAGAGGGTTGTCCAAAGGGTGAAAAAGAGGGCTGAAAAACAGTAAAAAAGAGGGCAGCGAACTAAGTGAAGACAAAGGAAAAGAGGGCAGCGAACTAAGTGAAGACAAAGGAAAAGAGGGCAGCGAAGAGGAAGGAGGAAAAACAAGTCAAATAAGGCAATGAAAGGGAAGCCAAAGGATGGAAAGAGGTAAGCCAGGGCTTTTTAAGTAACCAGTAACCAAAGTACAAACTTAAAGAAGATTTTATGAGATGGAACTTGAAGCAAACAACGACTCCTAAAGCCTCCTTCTTGGAAAAATCCAAGTTATTGTAGATCCTGCAGAGAAACCAGTGTTAAAAGAAAAACTTGTGATCTTGAAGATGAGCTAGATGCAATCGAGCTCACACCCTTCTACAAGATGGTAGATCTTGTCCAAGATTAAAACACTTCAAAAAACCCAGTGAGATCAATCAACTAGCATGCTAAAAAAGTGAAGATTCATCAACATTAATATAACTGAATATGTCTTGCTCATGAAATCTTAAATAAAATAGCATAATCAACCAACTTATCAACTATAAATGGAAGATTTTACATTCTAAACAGTAGACTTCTAAAACTAATTGATCAGATCATATATGAGCATTTAAAATGAAATAGATGGACAGAAATCACCTCACAAAATTCATTCACCACAAGTACTGAACTACATGGACCTCCAAAGTCTTGATTTTATTCCAAATATGAGCATAAGCAATTACAAATTCTTATAGAGTAAGTTTACAATCAAAGATCCATCCCCATAGAGCTAAAGAAGCCTCTATTTATACAATGAGAGAAGAACAAAAACCCTAAAACCAGAAAACCAGACTTAATCGGCTCGGCACACCATTGAAAGACCAAACCTGAAGAAGATGAGATAAGAGTGAGGGGAGGCCTCCACCTAGGCAAGGCGCCCCCACTCCAACCCTAAACACTGAAAACCAAGCCCAGAATGAGCCTGTTACCAACTAAGCTGCACCTAGTCGGTACTTTCAGTGAACCGCCAGTGATGAACAAGATACTTGTTCGTATTCAGAGTTCAGAGGTCCTTTCAGTTCTCCAGGGTCGTTTTATTTTTTGTAACGCATGTTCATACCCCCTTGGGGAAATTGTAAAAAATGTCCTAGCATTTAAATTTTTATAAAAGGCTCGGCTTCCCAACCTTAAGCATCAAGACGACTAGCCCAGAGTGTTTTTTCCCTTGGTTATTATTGGTTGTTGAACAAACGACTAATAATTTCTGAGTTTTTCACTCACACCTCCAAAGCTGGGGTAGTCATCTTGGTGTTGCGGCCTGGGGAGGTTATTAGAGCCTTCGTGTCGGTGTTTTTCACCATGCTAGGCATTTGAATTGAGTCGTATGGACGTGTACTAGGTCCCCCTAGAGTTTCGTCAATTTCCACAAAAAATATTTTTTTCCATTTTTTAAGCCATTTTTTAATGGTTTAATTAAAAAACTTCAGATTGTAATAAAAGTCAGATACGGAGTCCGTTTCTGACGTGGGGACACTCGTTTTCACACCCGGAGCATCCACTTTACCCTAAGGACCACTTTCTACATCAGTTGGGCAGCTGAAAAACCCCGTGAGGCATTATTTGGGCTAAAAGTGCATAAAAATAGCATTTTAATGCTAAATTATGACAAATTGAAACTATGGTCAAAAGTTGAAAAGTCAAATTTATTAAAATATTTGAGTGGTGGGGTGACATGTCATGGGACCCCTAGTGCTTACGATCTCTTTGGAATTAAAGTTTAAATTAAACTTTGATTTAAGTGGGTAGATATTAGTGTGAAGATAAAGAGGTGACGTCAAGATCCATGCTAATGTAGTGAAGTGCGAGTTATGTGGATGGGATGGACCCCACTTCTTATTGGTTTGAGGTTTTAAATTTTGATAAAATCGTATGATATCATTTGCATGGGAGTTGTGCATGGGTATATGGATGGAGCTCATGCGTAAGGCTAATGTATGGTTTGCACTAGCTAATGGAGCAGCCCCCTTTGGTATCCGTATGACGTGTAATCAAAACCTTGGGTGTATTATAAAATGCCTTTTCCATTCCACGTGAATATTTTATTGATAAAGCTCACGTCACATAGCCGTACTCTCGCATTAGAAAATAAAGCACATGCGATTTGGGTTGGTGAGACTATCTCACGCGTGGAGGAGTCGTACACTCACGCAAGGATAGTGAGTGATATCATCTTCAGTCTCTTTCATTGCTTGGTATGTGTTGGAGTTTTATGATTCGTTGAGGGAGTTTGGTGAGAGAGATGTCAATCACCTCCTCTGTTCAAGCTCAGCTAAACTCTGACTTCATCTTCAGTATTGATGAGGCCCCCCTGGGTCTCTCTTTTCCTATATAGGGTCTCTTCTCCTTTGTTCAGCATCAAAGGTGGAACCTCTACTTGTAATATTGTAATATTTTTCTTGAAGTATTGTGAATAAAAGGCTTTGGAGGCAATTTCTGTGTGGGATCTATGGATGTTTAGATAGAGTTTACTCTACATTTGTGAGGTAACCTGTATTTGTTTTCATGCTTGCATATGTTTGGGATTAACTTGCTTTCGGAAGGAAATGGTATTTTTGTAGAGATAAAAGGTAATTCTTGTTAGGTTACTCTTTTATTGCAAGTCGAGGAAGACTATTTGATATATGTATGATTTCATGCTTGGATCTACATTGTTGTTGTAGTCTCTTTCGGTTTACACAGGTATTTTTTAATCCCCATTGCTAGTGTTGATAATCTTTTGCAGGAAGCTAATGATGGAGTATTGATGAGCGAATTTGCTTTACCTTTCTTTCAGTAAAATTTGAAAATAAGCTCTGTCCCTCTGATCTCACCAAGGAAGCTTTTTCTGTCCTTTATTTCTTGCTCTACTCTAGGTGCTTTGAATTTTGATCTACAAATTTCTTAAAATTTTCTTTCGGTTTCAAATTTGTCCACATTAGATCTAGCATCTAAAGTCATATCAAAGGTAGATCTGATGTCTAAAAGTTTCTATTTCTAGTCTACTTCAAAGGTACATTTAAAATTTTAGATCTAGTTACTTTTCTCTTTTTTCCGCAAGTTTAAAAAATTTTGAAAATTAAAAAAGCTTGTTGAAAGAGTTTCTATGCATCTTAAAGTTTGATCTAGCATTTTGTGCTTAAGATTTGCTTGCCATTCTCCTCAAGAGGCAAGCAAAGATCCTAAGAAGGCAAGCTTTCTAGCTTACCTCACTTAGTTGTTTCCTTGTTTTTGTAATCAGTTGTTACTTAGATTATTTTTGTAAATTATTGCATGCTGCCCAAAGACACTTCCAAAGTGTTTTTGGGCATCTTTCACTGACCTATGCTTGTTGGTTTTTAGCAGGCCCATCAAAAAAGAGAAGGAAACTCTGCCCGAAATTAGCTTTTTCGAACATCCGGAGCTCCCAGGAGGCTTTCCCCTTAGCTAGGCCTATTTCCTTTTGCATCTTGTAAGCCTTTGGATCCCAGATAACAGGGACCAAAGAGCATTCTCTACTGAAGCATTGTAACCGACTAATAAAAACAAGTTTGAGTAGGCTCAGTAGAGCCCGGTCCCCATCCCCCTTGGGGGATTTGTGTCGGTGTCCTTTTCTGTTTTCTTATATGCTGGTAGCGTAGTTGTCTTTTTTTTATCATTTCATGCTGTGTTTAAGTTGTGCAAAAGTAACCTGAATACTTACCCACTGCGCTATACCGAAGTACCATAAGGGAAAAGATTTGAGCAGTGTAGTAATTAAAAAAAACAAAAACAATTTTGTTATGCACTGCTAAGTTAAAATAAACCCCCTCGCTTTCTCGAGTACAGGTTCGTGGATAAGGGCTTGCCCAAGTACTGAATTTGGAAAGAGACTCCAGGGTTTTATCTTTTTTTCTAAATCAGAAAACTTGTTCTAATTAAAATAAACCAAGACTCCTTCCCCGTATGCTCTACACCGCTGCAGCTTGTCTGATCAGTGGGTTGTATCAGAAAGGGATACGAGTTACTAGATCTAATAGGAAAATCCACACAAGTAATTTTCTTGAGAACTCGGGAGGTTGCAAAGAGTAATCACTACAGAGTCAGAGGGCTACTCTAAGCAGGTCTATCCTTGCCCTGTTGGACAATTGGTATTACTGCTTTAGCACTCATTTCGAAGGGACTTGACTTGTTGGGCCAAACCCACAATTTACCCATTCCTTAATCAATCCATTTAATAATTTAAAATTTACCAACCGAGACACTGCAATACTTTCACTTAGACTACACTAGCAACCCACTTTTGCAAGCACTTTTTTCATTTTGGCACTGGTCTTTTGTGTTCCTTTTTTGCATAAGTTAATCTCGCAATGTGTCATTGAATTTTGTGTATCTAATTTGAGTTAAGGTGTTGCTAAGGTTAAATTTTGTTGGCGGTAATTGGTAATTTCTTAAATTCATCCATTCCATATTAAAACTCCTAGAATTAATTACTTCTCTCGTAGAGTAAAAACCTTAGATTTTACTTTTCATTAGGGTCCACCCCCTTGGCTTCTCTAGGAGTTGGCCTAGACGGAGGAGCTGAGTATCAGGTGACAGCACTTGGCTCGAGCTTGCCCCCAAGGTCACACCCAGTGGCTTGAAGATTTCTGCCACGTTACCTGAGGTGCGAATTAGGCGGCAACAGAGCCCACACGTGTGATGACGCCCCTGTGGAGAGAGAGAGGCGTGAGCATGAGGAGAGGGCGTGAGCAAGCTAAGGAAGGCATGAGCTAGGTAAGGAGGAGCCACAACTAGGTCTGGAGGAGCCACGGCCAATAGATCATAATGTAAACATCAATCCCTGCCTCGATCAAATCATCAAACCAATGAATGCTCTCCATCTCATCCAATTCGGGAGTTTAGCTGGAGATGACAAGACCGTTAACTGAATATATCTTTATTGCTCACTGAATGCTGACTGAAGCTGAGCTATGATAACTCCAATCATCATAAATGCCCATTGACATGTCACTCTGCATTTCATTTCACTGAATTTGGATTAATTTGGAGTTTTGGATTTTCTCCAAAATAATTATTTTTTAATAAATAATCAATTTTTTCCCCAAAAATGACTTTTTTGAGAAAATGTGCATTATATGTCCGATTGATGATCTGAAAGTTGGATCTGACTGGCTGGCCGATCAAGAATGATTTTTGGCTTAAGGTTAGAGCCTTCAATCACTGAATTCGGGGTCTGGATGACTAACTTATTACAAATTGAATTTTTCCATTTAATTTATGGAAAATTTTAATTAAAAAAACATAGGAAATAATTAAAAAATTAAAAAAAAAAATCATTTTTTTACTTGTCCGGTGAAAAATTTTCAGAAAAAAATTTGATGGTCCTATTGACTTAGGACATGATCATGCTCTATTCTAATAATGCCTAGTAGGTTTATATACACTTAGTTGGGCTCTAATAACCCCCCGAGGCCCAGAATTCAAAATCGGGCATTCCAGCTTTGGAGGAAGCGAGAGAAAACCTCATCAATTATACTTGGCTATAGGCAAAGCATAATTGTCAAAGGCAAAAAACTCCCTGGAATACCTTAGTTGAAATTCTACGTCTTAGGAGATCGAACCACTCAAAACACCCTACTAATACATTTTATTACAAACCCTACGAACCATGGTCAAAATTACGCAAATAAAAAACTGGCTAGCCAAAACTGGCTAAACTCAAAGACGGATCAATTGATACAGTGGAATCAAACATTGGACATGTTTGTCAACCGACGGCTCCTCAAGTAACCTAACTATGGTCCAAAAAAGTTGGTAACACAGCCATTAATATTCTTCATGGTTTGTAATTTCCAGAACTATATGTCTTACTGATTTGGCATAAGCTAAGCATGATTAGGTTGAGTGATTTAACATTAAAATTGAAGAATACAAGGGCAGATTTGCTTCTCTTTTACAGATGTTATAAGAATTTTCAGATGTATCGTATGCATGATAAGACTGTCCTAGAGGGCTGAAACCGATTGGAACACATCAGTATCTTTTATCTTGGATTGCCTAGATTATTGGGGTTGTTAAGAGATGAACTATTGTTCGTTGTAGCTGCTGTTATATTTATTTTTCATGAGAGCCCTAAGGCTGAAAATTCACGGAGTTAAGATCTGGGAAACCTTCTGTTAAGAGGTGAAATTTTTGTTTTGCATTGAAAGTCAGAGTGCAGAAATTTCCAAAAATGTCCCCTCAAGTGAACAAATATGCATGAAACTGCGTAGATGAAGGCTCCAAAAGGTGACCACAAGTCACATGTGGCATCATGCTTCCCAAAGGAGGTGAATCTCGAATGATTGCTCTAAGGTCTCTAATATCAACCCATTTCCGTGTTTCTCGTGTTGTTTCCACTTGTTCCTCGAGCACTTAAGCTCCACAACCTGGGGCTGAGTGAGATCCTCATCTATGAAAATCTTGTGGGGCAAGGATGATCTTCTCAATGTCCTAGAGATTACAAATGTATGATTTTGACAAAGATGTAAGCAAATAAAGAAATATTCATATTTCTAAATTTTAGGATCCTCTCTTAACAACATTCATAAGTTTGCAGCTCTATACAATGACTAGCTTGTAATATTGATTATGAAATTTATTTGTTTCCATCATTATATGGATATTGCTACTAAGATATATAAGCATCTCAGTTTAGTAATAAGACCAACTTCAATGTGAGTGATGTCATTTATTAACACGTTGCCAGTGATGGCTTCCATCAACAAAAAGAGTCAGAGGAATGACCCCTGTTGCCGCCTAATTCACACTTTAAGACACAGGAAAGTCACAACCTGCTATGTGTGTCCTTGGGGGCAAGCGAGAACTGGGGACCACTGTCACCACAGTCCACAACTCCTCCGTTTAGGCAAGATCCCAACAGAGCCAAGGGGGGAAGTCCCTACGGAAAAACTAAGTTCCAGATTTATTAATTTATTACAAATTAAAGGGATCTTTTATTAAGATTGAGGCTAAGGTTTTGAGAGATGACAGTCAAACCAATGCGAGATGCAAT
>LPNX010336541.1:639313-669897 GCA_001517045.1 Pseudotsuga menziesii | reverse complement strand
GGGTTTTCGCTTTACCTAAAGTTATAAAAGAGAGATCAATTGGTGGAGAGAACACACACTTGTATTCCGACAGAGACAGGATACAAACAGGGAGAGAAATTCAGACAGAGGATTTAGCTAAGAAGACAGAGGAGCAAGCAGCAAGATCATCGAGCTTCGTACAGCTGGGCCATACACTCACACAAGAGAGTGTTAAGGTTTAGCTGGGATTTGCCCAGTGATTCTGCCGGGTATTGCATTCGACGGGTTTGGGTGAATTTGCAGTGATTGTAAAAGTTCCATATTTTCTCATAATAAAATCTATATCTGACTGTTGCACCGGTTTTCCCATCTTGGGTTTTTCCGGGTGTTTCCATACCCAAAATAATAGTGTCAATATTGTGATGTGATGTGATTTATTTCTCAGTTTTATATTTCGCTGCATACTGTAAAAGATATCCATGTGTGGTTATCAGTTGATAATTTGCATGCACTGTTTAGCCCTAGTTGAATATGAAAGGAAAATTTACATATCTCTCCTATGCATGACAAACAAGATAATGCTCGAACCAAATTTCCAATACAATGGTTATGACTTGTACCAAACTCCCAAAGTTTCCATTTCATGGTGTTGTGCTGCTGAAAAGAATGACTCCAAAAATGCAAAATGAACCATGCATTTTCAAACGGTAACAACATTGATATCTTTCAAAAGAAGATTTGATGTTTTGGGAGTAATAGATAAGTAAAAACTTGCTCACAAACCTTCATTTCTTCAAACTATAAATTTCTTAGAGAAAACGCACAAAAATATTATTTTTGTTCGAACATAATAAAGGTTACCTCTCTAACAGATTCTTTGACTAAAAAGCTTCTTTCACCAACTCTCACAGAAAAATTCTCTGACTAAGATACTTATTCCACCAACTACATGGCTTAGGGCACAAAATAGAATCTAATTATTTTTATTTGCTAGCGAAAGAATGTCTCTTTCTTCTATTTCCTGACAACGATAGATTATTCTCTCACAATCACGGATCAAACATATTCTTCCACAAGTTATTTATGCCTTATATCCTTCAGACAAATTCTCATTTCACGATCACGAGTCAAATGGATTCTTCAATAGGTTGTCTATGTTTTCTATCCTTCAGTCAAATTCTTCTCTCATGGATTGTTTCTCTCTGTTTTGGTGGGTTCCTCCACTTTCACTATCACAGCATACCAACTTCCCTACCTGTCAACTTCTCCACAAACAAATTCTCAAAAGGAGATCATGCCAAAACCCTTTCCCTAATGATGTATGCACTAAATTTTGGATTCAAACAAGTTGTTAAAGTTATGCCATTTCCTTTTATTAAACTTAGGTTTCTTAAGTTCAATACATTACAAAATAGAAAAGTTTGAAATATTAAATATTTTTCTATACTCGTTAAATTAAAAAATTGACCTCACTTCTGGACTTCATTTTTTACACCTTTATAAGATTTTTTTGTCTTGACTTGACTCTTCTCTCTTCTTACAAACAAGTAATACTTTCCCTTTTTTTGGTCTCCACCAAGCTACGGCCTCCATTGTTCCGCCTCCATCCTCTCAGGCTCCAATGTGTCATAATGGCTTTGATACCACGATAAATTATAACGATAATAATGAAAGAGAATGGTGCACATAAGGCAATATGATGCATTATGAAAGAGATAATAAATACACCATTCATACATAATGGACTTAACTCCCTAAAAGTGTAGGAGTTTGTGTACATCTCTAACTACATAATTACCTTTTTACATGACTTAAACCTAAGTTAAAATTTTACTTTACCATTGACTTATACGTACTTTACTCCATAAAGTTATTAGTCAACATAACACATCAACATTGCTCCACCCATAGTACCACCTTACATGATATCTCCTTTAGTGTTGAGGAACCCCTTCATTCTTCTGCCACATGTAGAGAGTGTAATAAGTACAATAAGCAGAGCCAGTTCCTTCTTTATAAAGTTGTAGGTTTGTTAATGCTTGTGTAGCAAAGGTAAGCATCCATAGTGTCCTATACAACCTAGAGCATAGACCCCATAAAGTGAACAATGCCATCATAATGTAGTTGCTACATGCCAAAAAAAGTTAAGTGGTAAATACCACTATTATCACACAAAGTGTAGCTACCCACTAAAACTATCCTATCCGGGATGGTAGAGATAAGGTAGCTAACTAGTGACACTGCAAGGGCCTTGTCCACTACGGATGAAGGGTAGTTGTCACACCGGACGGGCTCTTGTCGCTTTAGATCAATCCAGAGAATGATCAAGGGAGAGACCCTACTAGCCTAAGAGGGCTAGCTCTCCTACTCAAGACACTCCTAGGGTTATGCAATGATTGAAAGAGGAGAGATAATGAGTGAGGAAGTCTAGATCTAGAGAATAAATGTGGTATAGGAGTTAGAGAAAAGTTGGGGAGGCTAAGCATATAGGGAAAATGACCCAACTTGATTTGAAAAGTAACACAAAGAATTGAGGAATGTAGATCTAGAGAGATCTAACCGCACACAAGAGAAACCTAATGAGACCCACCTAGGGTTTATGCCAAAGTGGGCATGGTGGACCCAAAAGAATAAATTGGGGTAGTAAATGGCTAGATCTAGTACCTTGAAGGATAGATCTATGAAAATGAAGTGGGTTCAAGCATACCCAACTAATAGATCTGAAGATTTGGCCACCAACCCAAGGAGGGCGCCCCCACCTAGAGAGACTAGTGCTAGATCCTAGGGCAAATGGAGTCGGATTTTTGTGAAATTTGAGATCTAGGGTTTATTCCATTATCTCCAGGTGGGTTTTGATGGTCGTCATCAAAAACTCACTGGATCTATCAAATCTACGAAACTAGGGTTTGAAAGAAAGGATTTTGCTTGACAATTGGATGAAAATAATGAAAAACAATACTAACCTTGTAGATCGTACCTAAAAATACTTGCGGTCGCCTTGTATGTCAATGATCCTTCCACTTAGTTACAATTTCAAGCGAGATCCGGCAAGAAACAAGAGAAACACACTAAGTGAAGGTACTGCACCCCCTCTTCTCCACCTGCAAAATCAAACTACCGAAGTGAGATTTGTTCACAGATGAAAAAGATAAGCTGCGTACGTCATCCATAGAAAGAAATCCAATGCATAAAGTAACAATTGAAAAACTCCCTGAAGATGAAACGATTTGCCCTAAAGATGATGCAAGACGCCTTAGCAATCTCCTCCAACCAATTCGCTACCCTACAAAAAATAAATATGTTGACTAAATTGTCATTGATTCCAACAGGTGTGTCAGTGTGTCTTGGTGCCCCTTGAGGAGCCCCTGAAGGTTAAGTAGTTGTCAATGTCAAAGGAGACCTTTTGACCTTGTCCAAGCCCAAGTCTGAAGCCCTTGGAGCCCTTTGGACAATGGCAAAATTCCTAAACACCCTTTAGAGTGTTTAAGTACCCCTAAGGTGTTTCTCTGGTTCCCCAGTTATTTCTTTGGTTCCCCAATACCACAACCTTTGCCCCAATACCCTAGAATAGTGTCCTTGGTGGGTTGAAGAAGTGTAGACTCCAAATGACCCATTCTGTGGTCATTTGTGTTTGTAATGAGGTCATGGTGCCCTAGGAGAAGTCTAGGCACCCCTACACCTTGATGGTTATGTGTCTTCACTTGTGGTGACGTTGATGACCAAACAAAAAGGCCCTAAAACTCTTACCTTTGGACCCTAAGCCTACAAACTACCCTATGTTGTATGCCTTGCCCTTAAAACACTAATGATGTTGCACAACGATGCCCTCTTGAGCCCTTAATGTTGCCCATTGCACCTTTACATTGATTAGTCCTTGAAGCCCTAATTTGCGACTCTTAAACGTTGAAGAAGTTCTCATGACCCTTACCATTGGTTGAAGTACACTCCCTTTCATGTGGTAGTTTTGGTGGCTAAATGTAAAACCCAAAACCCTTACCTTTAAGCTAAAGTGTTGAAAACAATCTTTAAAATCAACAAGTAAATAAATAATTAAAACTCTTTTAATAATTTAATGAATTATTTAAATCCTCATAACTCCTCCAGCTTTGGCATCTTTTTATTAAAAAATAAATATGGTTCAATCCTCATGAAGTCGGCCCCCTTTAAGTGGCTTGTGTTAAAACATATTTTGATATAACATTTAAATATTGAAAATGTTTTAATAAATAAAACACTTTTTTAATTAATAAAAAGACTTAACCTGCCCTAAGAAGTCAGCCCCTAAGTCTATCTCTCAACGCCTATTTATACACCAACCTTTTACCATAACACCATACAACGTAGGCAAGACTTGTCTGAGGTTTTCGGGGTAGCTGACTGAGATTTTTTGCTGGTCTGAACAGCAGCAGAGGACAGATCCAAATTTTCACAGGTATATTTTTTGGTTTTAAAAGCAAGAGCAGACCCGAATTGAAGTCTACAAAGAGATATTCGGTGGCAAAACCAAGTATGAGATCCGAGCCTTTTACAGTAACTTTTTTTGGGGTTAAAGAAGTACACAGTCACGTTTTTGTGTGATGGTTGACCCGAATTCTTGAAGTCTTCTCCACAGTACATTCACAACAGACCCAAGTCTTCTACAAGTGTACAAACAGTCCTGAAATTGTTAGCAGTGGTTAAGTCCAAGGCCTTCTACAGTATAAATATAGTTGACCTTTTTGATATGCTACTGCTGCTCTTTTGTTTTACATACAGAAAAAATTCAAGCGGTTGTTAATGACATACATAGCCCAAGTGTGATTAAAGGTATGTTGGCATAATGTATAGTATTTATATGAACAGTGAGTTATGTAAGGTGTACATATGTTGAAGTATACAAGTATGTGAACAATAGTGTACAAGTATTTACAGTATGTATGTACAGTATATGTAGAATATGTACATTAGTGTGTACAGTGTACAGTGGTATGTACAAGTACAGTATGTACAGTGTTGTGTGAGTAGTGTTATCCACTAATTTTGCACTTAGTGGATTTTTCGGTAAGCCACCAGAGCATTGAACAAGTACACTTGTTCGTGATCGGAATTCAGAAGTCTGCAAGCCTTTTTCTGGGACTCTGTTCGGAACTTTTTGTAAATACATGTTCATACCCCCTTGGGGAGATTGTAAAAAATGTCCTAGCATTTTTTTTTTATAAAAGGCTCGGCTTCCCGGACTTGGGCATCAAGCCGACTAACCCAGAGAGTTTTTTCCATTGGTTATTATTGGCTGTTGAACAAACAACCAATAAATTCTGAGTTTTTCACTCGCTCCTCCAAAGCTGGGGTAGTTGTCTTGTTGTTTCGGCCTTGGGAGGTTATTAGAGCCTTTGTGTTCGTATTTTTTGACATGCTAGGCATTCTGATTGAGTCGTATGAACATGTACTAGGTCCCCCTAGAGTTTCGTTGGATTCCGAGAAAAATAATTTTTTCCGTTTTTTTAAGCCATTTTTTAATGGTTTAAATGGAAAATTTCAAAATGTAATAAATGGATGATATGGAGTCCGTTTTTGGCATGGTTGGGCTCATTTTCAAGCTTGGAGCAGCATCTTTACCCCAGGAGCCATTTTCACCATCAATCGAGCAGCCGAGGTACCTTGTAAAGCAGTATTTGACTAAAAATGCATCAGGATGGCATTTAAATGCTAAAAATGGGCATTTTGGCACTAAGGTCCAAATTTTAAAAAGTCAAAATTAAAGGTCAAAATTGAATTTTTAAGTGTGGAGATGATTTGGCATGGGTCCCATATTAAGTTACGACTCTATACATGAGTTGAAACTTTGGTTTAAATTTGAGGTTTGAATTAAATTAAAAAAAGATGGTGACGTGAGCATGAGGATGAAGAGCTCACGCTAGTATAAAATGGTGTGTGGTAGTGATAAGTGGGATTGGGTGGAACCCATCCACTTATTAAATTATAAAATAAACCATGCCATGTAATTTTTATCCAATACAAATTGCAAGCAAATGGTGGAGCCTCACGCTAGCTTAATTCGTGAGGGAGTGGTGACGTCAAACAAAGGTAGTCGTAGGCATGGTTTAGTGGATGCGATGGTATGGAGTGTGGAGCCCCCTCTCCATGTTTTAATTTGTTAAAACTTTGGTTGAAAACATGCATGGTTTATTAATACAAATGCATGGATAGTGGAGAAGACTCGCACGTGAATAGAAGAGGGCCCTCACGCTTGGTGGAGTTGGCAATCTTATTAAAGCATTGGATCAGGTTAGAATTTGGCGGAGATCCCCTCCTAAGTTAAGGTGAGGTCAACTCATGCGCTGATATGAGGTGGACTCTTCCAATAAATAAACATTAAACCAAACCTTCACGCCAAGCTGCCGTACGAATTGCATGAGATCAAAGATGACTCGCTGATATGGATTTGTTTGGTTTGTGATGGAGAGTTCGACTGTGTCTATTGTGCCATTGGCTCTCTTCAAAGCCAAGTCTGATATTAGGTTTTAGGTTGCTGGTTTTTGTATAAAGAGAGGTGCTTTGCACTCTCTTCTTCATGGAGATTTTGGGCATGAACACTCTGCCAAAATTATTGTAATATTTGTTTGAAGTTGGAATAAAGTTGTGACTTTGGAGGCCCGTGCACGAGTTATTGGAGTTGTGGATTCACATTGTCTTTGGTGATATTCTCTCACCTTGCTTTTCAATCATTAAATCATTCTTCATTATATACTCTAGAAGGTCTAACAATCTAGTTTATGAGTATTTTGTTCGGATTTGATATTGTTTGTAAGGATTTTGTAGAGATCATTAGGGGTGAAGAACAAGCTTGACATCAAGCTCTTCTTCATGAACCAGTGGTTTTTTCCATCTAACTCTTTCATTTTGCAGGTCTTTCTAAGCACTTCCCAATCCAAGAAAGAGACCTAGCAGTTAGAGCTTCTCCTTCCCTCCATCAACAAAGTTTCACAAAACACATTTGGTTACCTGGATCTACGAACTTCCCTCTTCCAAGTTCTCTTGTTTGCTCCTTGATCTTCTCGATTCATTGCTTGCTAGCCTTCTCCTCCTTGCTCTCGCCCTACCTCGTCTTTTTCTCCCACCAAGCTTGCCATCTTGCTTTTTTGGCTTGTCTTGGTCTCTTGCATTCGTTGCTCTCTTTCGCTGCCCCCTTTTTTTCCTCTTTCGCTGCCCCCTTTTTTTCCTCTTTTGCAGCCCTCCTTCGCTGCCCTCTCGGCCCTCTTTCCCTGTCTTTTTTTTTGTCTTTTTAGCAGCCCTCTTTCGCTGCCCTCTATACTGTTGTTCACTGCCCCATTTCTCACTTTTTTGCAGCTAACTATATTGTTGTTTTCATATCATAGATTAGATCTTGCATTTGGTTTTATTTTTGTAGATCTCTTTCTTAGAAGTAGTTTATATTTGATTTGGTTTAATTAACAGTTGATGGGTGCTTTGAGTTGATTTGTGTTGTGTGCAGGTATGAAGAGAAACAAATCCTAAGAGAAGGACTTGAAGAACAAATACCAAAGAGAAGAGTAGAAACTAAGTACCAAAACCAAGAAGATCCAAATACTTGGGACTTGAACTAAAGAAGACAAAATTTTCCAAATTACTCTCCTTTTGTAAAACAGCCATGGAGGTTTGTTCCATTTGTCTTTCCAAGTTCTTTTTCTTTCTCTAAGGTTGAAAATCCTAAATATTGTACTCTCTTAATAAAAGGGCAAAGTGGGATAAGGCCTCCCATCTTTTGGTTTCTTCTTCCCCATTTGGGGAAGAGTGTCTTGTGCTCTTAGCTCAGATTTACTTTGCATGCTTAGAGTAGTTTAATTCCGTATTTAGAACTTTTATTTGTTTCAGTCTTGACCTGAGAAGTACCTTGGGATTTCATCCCAAATGCCGCATTGACATTGCGTGCTACCTCTCTTTCCCCATTGTCTTCCTACGTATGACCAGCTAGCTGGAAATTTCGAGGACAGTGTGTCTTGAAGTCATTTTTTACTTCTCTTTGCTAGATTAGTTTCTTGTTGTTGTAGAACACTAGTTTCTCATTTATTTCATTTGCAAGTAGTTTATCATTTTTTGCTATGACATTGTTTCATTGTTTTACAATTTGTTGAGCTATCATGTGGTTTCAATTTACAAGCTAATTGTCTTATAAAAAGAACCAAAGTCTCTTGAACTTGTAATAACCCAAGTCAAGAGCACTCTCTGTCGGAGAGCATTCCCATTGCATTATCCTTGCATCAAGCATATAGATTAATTAAAGTCTCTTGAACTTCTGTCATAAGACAAAGTCAAGAGCACTCTCTGTCGGAGAGTTGAACTGTGTGCTCATAATAATAAAATCTTTCCAACTCACATTTCCCCACTTAAAATTTACCTCGTTGCTATCCCTCACCTAGTATGCTTTGCCGACCCTGAAAAGTTGGACTCGTACTCAGAACAGTGACCGCATTTGTTAATCTTGCAAGTATAACATAATAAAACTTTCACCCCATAACCAACGCACCGGCGTTATCTCGATAAATACTCAGGTAGTGGGCAAATTCCAAGTGTGGGCGTCGAGCAACCCAATCTGGACACTCGCTGGTTAAATTCTCTTAACACCTAGCTTGTGATTCCAGACAGGTCCATCATGTCTTCAAACGGAGCCACTGAAAGTATTTCCGGTTAGGTTTCCTAGACACCTTAAGCAAGATCATCTTTAAAATTTACAATAAAATAAACTAAGAACAATTGCAAAACGATCTCACAAACACTACTATTGAGACTTGTATTCCAGCATTCACAAGCACGCTTTGACTCCATATTGGCACTAGTCTTAAACTTCCATGCATCGCCTTGATCTGGACCATTTGTCCCTAATGTTTGCTTAAATCGTTATCTATCTGTGGATGCCTTTAATTCCCAAGTCATCTTTGTATTGTTCGTCTCAAATCTTGTGTTTTGTAATTGCAACGTGGATTGCTCATTTTATTATAAAGTTGTAATCATTCAAAAACTCCTAAAAAACACCCATCCGCATCATAACATTAAAAACACTTAAACACATTGAGCCATAGAAAACTCTTTGTTAGGGACGACCCCACTTGGCTTCATTAGGAGTTAGCCTAAACAGAGGAGCTAGAAGTAGGTGACAGTACCTGGCTCTGTGCTTGCCCCCAAGGCCACACCTCTCCCACTTTCTCAAGTGAGGAGCTTTCATTAGATTTCTGTTGTTGGTGTGCATTCGATGGACAACAAGTAGTGTATAAGAGTATGTGAGTAGTGTATAAGAGTATGTGAATAATATGTGAGTAATGTACAGTAGTATGTACAAGTGGTATGTACAGTGGTATTAGTGTATGTACAAGCTAAAGTGTGAAGTTGTGACCCATTACATGATGATACATGCCTTGACATGATACACACTATGATATGATGATGCAAGCTACACTATGCACTCTATGATACATGCTATGATATGATGATGATGTGATGATACATGCTACACTACCCATTCTATGATGATGCACTCTATGATGTTGATGCACTCCTACACTCTATGATACTTGATGTACACACTATGTTGATGATGCATTTCTATGCACTATGATGAACACTTGGTCATGACGATGATGATGATGCATACCCTATGATGACGATGCTATTTGAAGATACACTATATGATGATGCATGTCTGATGTTCAGAGAAGAATTACTTGTTCAGTGAGACTGGCATACTTTATGTACATAAGCAGTGTATGGCGGTGAAATAACTTACAGAGATGACTTGGCAGTGATTAGATAGCAGAGATTATCAGCAACAGATTCAGTGTTTGGTTCAACAGGTCCACAGGTTCAGTCATATTTTCTTTAAGGTGGTAGGGTGGTGCTAAGGCTCACAATCTTGTGAGTTAAGTTGTTGTAGCAGCTTGTCAGTTGTAGCTGACGAAGCCTAAGGGGTTGTAGCCCCTTCCAGTTGTAGCTGGTAAATTTGTATTAAATTTGTTTACGCCAGTTGTTGTTGGGTCAAATTTATTTTTAGAAAGGCTTCCGTGGTTTTACCCCCAGGACATGGATTTCCACGTCAAAAATATTGTGTACTGTGCATCTTATTATTTTTGCGTACATTGATGATATGTTATGATTGGTGATTAGCAACTTGCTCTTGATTAAAATTTTATAATAGTGCAAATACTGATTCACCCCCCTCTCTGTATTTCAACACAATACAGCCTCCACAGAAAAATATTGTTTGCATGCATGATCCACTGAAATGTCTAAGCAAGAGGCATAACAATCACATCCAAGTACATTCACAAAGCTTCCAAGAATTTCTACAAAAGTTTTCTTGTATTCAATATTCTCAGAGTCAAAAGTCCCTTTACAAATGAGAAAGAGTCTCAATATATAGATCTCTCAAGTACATAAAACCTAGATCCAAAAAGAACAAGGGTCGAGATCATAAGATAATATCAGTGTAATCAACGGCTAAGATTAGTCGGATACATCATAAATGGATTAACTCAATAATAGAGGGGGGGGCACCACTAGAATTGCCCAATGAGGGAGCACACCACAAAAAAATGACAAATAACCATAAGGTAGCACATGGTGGGGCTAGGAGGTTATAACATCCTTCACTAGCATGTCCCCATGGCACAACAACAAGGTGTGGTGGAAAATGATGTCAAAAAGTGATAAAAATCAATGGTACGTCACCCTCAAAAATACATCAAAACACCCTCAATCTAAAAAAATCAAAGTGTGGACCCCAGGTGAAGTGAAGCTGATGTCGGATGATGAAGGTGACCCAAACAATGTGCCTCAGACCAATTCCATGCCATTTCTTTGCCTCATTTTCCCAAATCGATTTCCTCACTAGTCATTTTTCATCATCAAAGTGTTGCCTCAGGAACATAAAACTGCCAATATCTCACCGAGGACCAAAAACTTAAGCCAAATGACTGCACGAATGGGTCTAGCACCATAGTAGTATGGTACAATCGACTATCTACACCCTATGATTCCCTTTGGCGCCCTAGGAGAACTCACCATCATCTGCACTGTGTTTTATTTTTAATTTCCAAGGGCAAATCTGTTGCAGAATGACTAAAAGACCCATATCTCTCCTGTAACTGCCCGTAACTGAAAATCGATTGCACCAACTGACGCAAAATGTCCAAATCAACTAGGAATGAGTACCCATACACCATATGTCCATCACAAAGGTACTTCAAAGGCCCCATCCATGTCAGAACAATAAAAATAATAAAGCCTATAAATGTTGATAATCATAAAAATAATACAAGCCATCATAGTAAACCATCATCTGAAGCATGAATATGTCTAATGGACACTGATAGACCATAAATAATCATCATCCACAACCATCGGTCTAAAACTCATCCCGGACCTTGCTCTTGGATTGGTCAACACTAGGTTAACTAGGTCAAGACTTATCAAATGATGACCCAAATGCTAAACTCTGATACTGCAAGGTACAAATGGACATGCATGCTCAATTATCTATGCTAACAGTGAGACTCAAGTACAAATAGCTTATGTTGGCGAGTATAAGCACAATACATATATATAAATAATATAAATCAAAATTATCAGTTGCTTTAATCAAGAACCTCCAGTGTACACTGTATACTCATTTATAGATTTAACCATTTTGCTAGTCAAGGGTGAAGGTGAATGAAACCAAGTAAGGCCAAGGGAATGACTTGACACTCAAAACTATAAGCATCTAAGCTAAAGGACAAGGGAATCCACACAACACATAAGTTGGACTAGGTGAACAATAGGGAATGGCAGTGTCTCACAAATGGGTGGAATGATGAGAAGGCTCCACTAGACTCTAGACAAGCAACTGTTTAGCAATTTATTTGCACAACAAGATAAACTAGTTAACCTTTAGAGGCAGTGCCCTGGTAAGCCTTCTAGGCTTCCAGAAAATGAGAAAGACATGACCTTTTTGGGGGCCAGTCCCACCCTGTTGCCCTGTGGGGGAAAATGAGTCGTACATTACAATGAATGAATGTTCATCCTCTAGCCATCAACTTTCAAGATATTTATTTCATTTTTACACATGGTAATAGCCATCCTACAAAGGCAGGTTCCCTGGAAAGCCTTCTGGGCTCCAGAAAACCAAGGCTTAGCCCCGCTGCCAGCGAGCATCCATAGCCCCAATGGGTTTGCATCAGCTTGTTGCCCTTATGGGGGGAAATAAGCCTTACATCATACAATGGATGAGTGGTCATCCTTTGGCCACTGACTATTTTATAACATTTATACTTTATTTGCAACAGTATCTAAAGACACTTTTGTTTTGTTGGCAGGGCATCCAATTAGAATAACTTTAAGCTCCGATGCCTTAGTGTCTAAAGACACTCTTTGGTAAGATAACTTGTGTTCAAGACCTAGAGGTAGACCATCCTTGTGACAAGCATCACATAAACCAACCTCGAGACACAATTTAGACATGGAGACCTATTCCGACATAGAGGTGATGGTGGGGGAAATCCTAGATGTCACTAGTCAATTTACAAGTGAAGGTTAATCAACAACAAGGGAAGGAAACGGATGGACGAAGACAGTGAAGATAGTGCCAAGACTAGCAAGATGTGTCCCTAAAGGGAAATGACCAAAACCATATTTCAAGTAGGGCAAGGCTAATGAGTATACAAAAGAATTTCTTGGACATAACAGCTAGATCATTTATACTTTAGATTCCAAGTAAAACCAAAATAAAGTATCGCCAACATACAACCACTATTAACGAAGTCTCACTGCTAAAAACAACAGAGCAACATCAAAATCCATATGCACAAATCCATAATATCACCTGGGTCATATACCTGCACTGGATCTAAAACAAATCTGAGGATCATTGAAACAATTGTTGCTGCTACATATCATGGGCACTGTAATAATCTTTGCTCTCGGTCATGAAAAATGGCTAATTCAGTCATCGAATCGAATGGCTGCCTCATGACGCTCAGTCACAGCATAGAACTGGTCAATATGGATGCTCTGGATCTGCTAAAAGTGGGAGGTCATCAACCGGTGGCTCATAGTCTACTGATCTCATAGTAAAGGATTGGCTCAAAGAACTGCCCAATACTGCTCAGGAATAAAAGTAGCCCAGCTACTATATATGTGACAACAACCACTATCAAGAGTAAGCCCCATTATTCAAGCACAATCAGTGAGAGGCACTATTTTATAGACATACATAAGGTATTAATGTAGATCCATGTGATTATCACATGGACACCATGTTGGTAAAAAGGACACTCATTTATTACATCGGAGGAGGATTTTATTTGTGTAAAGAAACACAAGACAAAATTCGTGGGAAAATAGTCTGTGAAAAGCAATGGCCTGCATTTGCTGATGGCAATTTTGGATCAACAATATCCAGGGGGGGGTTCAATGCTCATTGGACCTAATTTTTCATTGTAACAGTCCCTATCCACTATCAATTCCTTAGTTTCTATGATGTTATGGCTGAGATATGATGATCACACATGTGTCCAACTCATCTCTTATTGCATGTAGATTTTCAGTCTTGACCACCATGGACCAAAAGAAGAAAATAACCTAGGGTTATGCATTAAGAGGATTAATATTGTGAACATTACTTGATCACAATGGAACTGTGCCGGTCACATGTCCACCTAGATAGTGAAATGGTATATGTATGATTTTTTATATTATTGTCACTATAATTAGGATAGGCTTTGGCATGTGCATTTATCATTATTTATTATTCACTATCTGCCACTACACATGCTCTCCATACATAGGAATAGAAATCCAACCAGGCTAAGGGAGGGACTATGCTTTGTTCGCCCATGTCTTACTCCCAGTAAGATGCTCTGAGGCAACATAGATAGTCATTTTGTGCTAGTGGTATATGATAATGTGGTTGAAAACATGAATCACATGAGAACAATCTCCATGTGCAGGAGAGGTTATAACCGTGTAGCACTAAACATTGGAAGAACATCAATGGAGTTTTGAGCTGGACATGTAACATTCCCTAAAGGTGGGGTAATCAATCATTCACAGTGTAGACAATATCATGCTTAATCATCAGATACCTTTAATGCCTGAGTAGTTCTAATTTCATGGTAACCCTAAAACGCCAAGTTAATTTTCTTTGCGTTTCATGTATGGGAAGGTAGTTAATAATAAGAATAGACCATGAGGTCTTCTATTGTCATCTAATGAAATATATATTTCCCATATTGTCTTCTGTTGTGAATTCTCTCTCTATCTTTCTTTTCAACTCAGTTAAATGCCCCATGACATTGATGCAAGGACAAATATCTACACTTTCATTTAATTATAATAGTCGAGCACATTTGAGTGGATAATACTAGTAAAAAGCACAATCACATCCATAAAAGAAAGTGTTGTAAGAGTTTAAACTCCCCAATGAGACATTGATGTGAGCACAAATATGAAATACCTATACTTTCGTTTAATTATAATACAGTCATACACATTTGAGTGGAATAATACTGGTAAAAAGCACAATCACATAAATAAAAGTAATTGTTGTGAGATCTTAATCCACTACCACACTCCATTTATACTGGCAAATATAGTACTAATAATAGGGATTTTAAAGTTGAGCACTATCCAAAGAATTTTGTGAGCCGATCTCATAAGCTATTGCCTTTACCATGCATATATGTTACAAAGAGATTACATGGCAATTTTGATTTGGGACAAAATTTTAATGAAAATAATATTAAATCTCTTAAACATAAAAGACCACAAAAGCATCATAGGATCAAATTCGTTCCTTCTATCAACATACCATGTCTTAATGTAATTATGTAGGCTGCTACTTACTCGTTTTGAGGAAGATTCCGTGTCCTACCACCATATTTAATGCAAAGAAACAAACATGAAGGGCAACTTGGATCAGATGGACGCATTTCCTTCTCCTCTTCAAGTATACGAACAGGGCAGAGGATTGGATTTTGTCTGTTAGGATAGAATATCTTCCTCCGAACACCAGGTTGCTCATACAATACATGTTCCTGTCAAATAATATCAATGGTGATATATATCAAATAGAATGTTCCTCTCAACTCGAAGAAACTAAAGGAGAAACATGGATGAGGATATCTAGAAGAAGTTTTACATAAGCTTATAAGAACTATATTTTCCTTGCTATGAAAAGAAGCACAACAATTTTATTATTTTATACGAATCTCCAGAAACATCATTTTCCTGTATCCCCAAAATGTACAATATATCAACTCTACCAACAATGTTGCACTGAAATCACATTTTGTAAAGGAAAAATGTAAATAATGTAAGTTCATCTTGTAAATTAGTTTACTTGTTACTTTTATTGTATAAAATTAGCAAGGATACTTCAAAAAAAGCATAAATATTACAACATTTTACTCGTTGATCACGACCTTGAATCCCAACTTTAAACTTAAGGTTCATTTGACCAAATTATTCAAATGCATGCTTGAATCAAACCATATATTTTTCATAATCTTCTCAGAAGAGAGTGATCATTCCCACAAGGACTCTTACTAGAGATTTCAAGCATTAACTAGCATTCAGCTATATTTTATGTTTTTCCAAAAAGAGATTATTGTTGATTTTCTTTATTCAAGAATTTTCACATGCTATTGGCATCTCATAAACTCCCAAAACTCTTATGACATTTAATCAATTTTGTGCCTTATTGAAAACTCATCTTATACTACACTCATGCACAGAAGATTTTACTTCAAGAAGTACAGCTGTGATCTACAATCTAACATCAAAGCCATGCTCAACATGTGCAAGAACAACCAACATACCAGCCTTAGATCCAAACTGTAATGTAGTATGTGTCCTATCAGAAATGGGAAATGCATAACAAGAAATCAGTTTCCAGAGACAGGAATGAGTGAGAATCTAGTAAGAACAACAATCTTGTCCTGATTTTTTAGAAATCATAGGAAACAGGGGAAACACTAAGAAACAGTTTCCAAAAATGGTAATAAGTTGTTGAGAATGGTCTAATCTTCGCATGTGGCCACGGCCATCTCATATTTGTGTCATTAATGTATTTGGGTCTAGCATTAACTATGGATAAGGCCATCGTTTATTTTAATACTAGGCTATGGTTAAGGCCAACCTAGTCAACTTTGATATGTAGGCTCAATAACCCTCTTGGGGAGTGTGCCCTACTTATGTGGGCCCATAACCCATCTTGGGAGGATGCCCTACTTGAGTTGGGTATAAAACACAACTCAAACCTCATTAGGAAATTGTATTTTTTATCATTGAGCTAAGGCTCTCTAATAATAAAATGTTGAAGCCTACAAGCACCTATATCTGTGAGTTTTGCACACCCCAAGCATGAACAAGAATACACATAAGAATGAGAAAGAGTGAATCCATACGCATTCATCATTAGGTGATGCAATGTCTCTTTACATAGTGGGAGAAGATAATAGTTATGATAATGATAATTTATTAATGTCCAACAGGTGACCAAAAGATAGGTCAATGGAACTGATAAGTACAATGATGTCATCACAATGCGGCCCTGCGAGAGCGCTAAAGTGGCAGTAATAAAACAATAAAACAGAAATTAAAAGTATAAATGTAAATGTGCATCGATGCAAGAGTTTGGGGAGCTCAGAACTCTGAGACTGGGTAGCCGCTCTGGAGAGATGCTCAGAGGAAAAGCCACTAGGGATTGAAACCCAAAAAGTGATGGTGCTACCAGTGTGTCATGGTCCATTAGATTCATTTCTCCTAACATCTGAGGACGAATGAAAGAAACTTAGAATGGAATAATGTCCAGAAGAACGGTTGGGAGGGTGCCTAGGCCGTCCACTGTGATGTTGTATGGAGGGGTGCACACCTCGCTAAATCATGGTTGATCTCATTTGTCTGCTGCGAAGAAATCAGTTCTGGTCGTGTTGTTGTGGCTGTGGAGTTGTGGACAGGGCTGCTCGGGGCTGCACAAATCTAGAGTTGGGAACGGTGTTGCTATCACTGTCTCTTATTACCCCTGTTTAGGAGCACATCGAAGGAGGTAATCATCTGGGTGGAATCTGCTTTAGGAGGAGGCTGGAGAGTAAGAGTATGGAACCTGAAGGATTCCTATATGTATAAGGCTAGACACCTCTTACTGGAAAACTGATAGAAACTAAAGAGTCTACAGCCCCCTAAACAAACAATGGAAACATCCACAGATTTCATGGTAGATGAGATAACATAAAATGAAGTGCTTGTTAGTTTTTTCATTAAATTCCAGATCTGATTACTATTTCAACTGAATTTTATTCCCAGAATTTTAATGCAACATCATTACACATCTAATTCAGTAACAGCAATACACTGGAAAATAAAAGTGAGAATGCACAGAGGAACAATAGAAAACCATCACACAATTGCACAATTATTTTATCCTGGAAACCCCAACTTGGGGAAAACCAGCAACAGGGGATTTGTCTTTTATTAACTCACAAGATATGCTTCAGAATTTACAGCCAACTTGATTCTGTCACAAACCCAATCAGATGACCTCGGAATCTCTCCGGAAGAGACTCAATCTCTTCTTCAAACCCCTACGCCTCCCTTTCCACTGAACACCAACCCTACGCCCAAGAGAAGCAGCCTGTACGCTTGCAGTACAGATCTATTCATTGTTGTATGGCAGTCGTACGGACTGCAGAAGTCCCCTCACACGAGGTTGATAAGAGAAGAGGAAAATGCCCTCC
This sequence comes from Pseudotsuga menziesii, assembly GCA_001517045.1. Lineage (NCBI taxonomy): Eukaryota > Viridiplantae > Streptophyta > Pinopsida > Pinales > Pinaceae > Pseudotsuga > Pseudotsuga menziesii. Next base: position 652,195 of record LPNX010336541.1, on the reverse strand, counting down.
CTCTCACAATCTCAATAGGAAGATCGACACTCTTTCCTTAGCTGCAAACTCACACCCTTTCAGTCAATTACAACCCCTCAACAACTTGAAAGAATCACTCTTTCCAAAGTTAGGTCACTCACTGATCAAGGTCACTCAACGTGTCTATAATGACTCTCCATAGACCTCCTTTTATATCCTTTACAATATGTAAATACCATGCCCTCCAATGCCATGGGCTCAATACCATGAGCCCTCCAATACCATGGGCTCAATAAAAGGACTTTATAAAATAGAGTTAATGTCTAGAGAATCATAAAATTAGGACAATTTCCACATGCTAGAGACAAGCCAACATAGAAGTACCTGTCCTCACTATACAAACTCAACAGTGCTCCTCTATCTCGACCTCATGAAGATCACACAACTGGAAAATCCTATATGATCTGTCTCTATCCAAAGCCGATGGGAACCCACATGGAACTGGTCCAAAGGAATATGCAAGGAGTGTGCCCAATGACGAGAAGTACATGAGGGTTGGATGATCAGTCCATCTCTCACCTCCATGAAGTGCTCAACATAGAACGCCATCTTCGGATGCAGTCCACTCGGATGGTTGGTCCAGGTGACCTGTATGAACTGTCTATAATGTCCTCTCTGATGCTCCTGTTCAACTCCTGTCTCATGGTAAGAGATGACCAAGTGCATCCAAGGAATGCCCACTAACTCCAAGAGATCTAAGACCCCGACAAACCAACATCAGACATGGATAGAGGGGCTAGCTAAAGCATTAGACTTAGATGACCGATAGGCTAAATAGGGATACAAGTCTCATCCTTTTTTCGAGTTGGCAAATCTATGAATGCGATGTAGAAGAGAAACAAGGTTGAACACGATCTCAAGCTGAAAGGGTGAGGCACTAAACTCTACATGGACGATGGGCTAAGGTACTATCTATTTGCATCTGATGATGTGCTAAAGGAGAAGGGTCCGCACTCTCTCAGCTAGAGCCCAATCAAATTCAAGTAAACTAGGCCCTCAAACCTCGGAACCATACAAAACTCTGGGTAAGACAAGGGCCTCCATGAGGGATAAGTTGGATGGAATGTCCTGAAAGTGATGTCGAAAACACTCTTTTGAGGATGGCTAGAGATCCATATCCTTTGTTGACTCTGGACTAAAGTGCATGTCTCAATCTAAAGCAAGGCCCAAAAAACCAGTGTTACCAACATCGGCCGAGAAATCGCATATGTCCGAGAAATCGCGAGTTTTTCAGCGCGGTGATTTTTTCTCAAAAAATCGCCGAAAAAATTGGGCCAATTTTTTCCCGAGACTTTCCCGTTTTTTTCCCGATTTTTTTCCGATTTATCTCGAGATATTGCCGATTTTTTCGAGGTGATCTTTTCCAGTGATTTTGCCGATTTTTTCCCGATTTATCCCGAGATATTACCAATTTTTTCCCGATTTTTTCTTAAGGTGAAATTGAATATTTCTGTATTTTTTTAAGTTTGCCGATTTATTGCCAATGTTTGCCGATATATTGCCGAGATATCCCGAAACGATGTTTCCTGAACCCTGCCGATTTTTTCGCTGCGTCGATGTTTGCAACACTACAAAAAACTGTAATCCCAAATATGTGTATGTGTTGCTAATCTCAATCTCTGGAACAAAAATAATACGCGAAAGAGACAAATGTATAGTTGTTAATAAAAATTTGAGATATGAAAAAAAACAATTGATGCTTAGGCTTATATAAGCCTTATTGGTTTACTAAGGTGACTATTGGTAAAAAATGCAACCCTACTTAAATTTTGTTATGTATATATATAGTTTTTAATATATTGTAATTTGTATGTATTTTTATAGTTTAATCATTATTTATATTATTTTTAATTTTTTATGTACATAACATTGCCCTCTTATTTTAAGATGCTTTGTCCTCAAAGCAAGGCAATGATGGATATTGTTGAAGGAACTTCTATGTTTCCCATGAGGCGTCTTCTTCTGGATGATTCTTCCACTTAATAAGGTATTCTTTGATGATGCGAGAACGTAGTCTTCTTTCTCTGATGTTGATGATGGCTTCTGGTTCTAATACAAGTTTCCCTTCTTCGTCCAAGGTAGGAAGTGTCATCTTAGCAGTTTGATGTTGACCTAATAATTTTTTAAGATTTGACACATGAAAAACATTGTGAATTTGACTCTTGTCAAGTAACTTCAATTCTTATGCTAAGGGACTAAACTTTCGGATAATTTGATATGGTCCATAAAACTTGGGAGCCAATTTATTCTTCCCTTGTTGCATAAGTGACAATTGCTTATATGGTTGAAGTCTCACAAATACCCAATCTGCTACTTCAAACTCTCTTTTTGTTCTATGTTGATTTGATTGTTGCTTCATACGATTTTGTGCCATAGTTAAATTATCCTTGAGTACTTGCATTACTCTCTAATTTTCTTCAAGTTGACTTTTTACAATTGGTACATTTGCATCACCTTGAGCGATTTCCTTCCATCTGGGAGACTCATAACCATACAATGCTTCAAAAGGTGTCATTTTGGCAGACGTATGATAGGTGGAGTTATACCACCATTCTACAAGATGTAACCATTGTAACCATTTGTTTTGCTTGTCAGTGATGAAACTACAAAGATAGGCTTCCAAACATTTGTTAACAACTTCCATTTGTACATTTGTTTGGGGATGATAGGATGAGCTCATGTTAAGAGTGATCCCAATTTGTTTGCAGAATTCCTTCCAAAAATTGCTTGTGAATTTGGCATCTCTATTACTAACGATGATTTTTGGAAATCCATGTAATTTGTAAATATTTTTATAGAATACTTTAGTGATTTGTTTAACGGAGTCGGTGTTCTTAATACCCATAAAATGTGCATATTTCGTTAATCGGTCCACTACCACAAAGAGTTTGTCCTTGCCTTCGGATAAAGGTAACCCTTCAATAAAATCCATGGAATGTGAAGCAAATGGAGTAGCCCTGGAGTCATGACATTTTCACTTTTGTTTCTTTGACAGTTTGTCACACTCGGCTACGTGCTTTTGATTGTCTTTATACATCCCCTTCCAGTCGAAGGATTTCCTGGCATTGTGGTAAGTTTTGAATAACCCTACATGTCCTGCGGCTGGGAAATCATGAGATTCTTTCAACACCTTGGTCTTAAACCTGGATGTTGGGCTTAAGTAGATTCTTCCTTTATACCAAAGGATGTCATTCCTCCATTCGAGATTTGGACCTTGATTAGGATCATTGACAACGTGGCACATGTAATTTGGGGCCTTGGCATATTCACCTCAGATTTCATCCAACCAGTCTAGAACTGCAACTGAGATCGCATAAGCCTTGACTTCTTCATCTTTTCGGGAAAGGGCATCAACAACTACATTGTCCTTTCCTCTCTTATGTAGTATCTCCATGTTAAATGTAGCAATTTTTTCTATCCATTTATGTTGTTCAGTTGACAATGTTTTTTGTTGTAGGAGATATTGAAGACTATTGTGGTCTGTTCTTATCAAGGTTTTGCTTCCTAGAAGGTAATGTCGCCATTTTTCCAGAGCATGTATAATGGCAACGATTTCCTTATCATATGTGGATTTTAAACTCTCTCTCTTGTTGAGCTTTCGGCTCTCAAATGCTATTGGGTGACCTTCTTACATCAAGACTGCTCCTATCCCAAATCCTGAAGCATCTCACTCAACCACAAAGGATTTTGTGAAATTCGGCATTGCTAACACTGGCATTGATGACATAATATTTTTCAATGCCTCAAAACATTTTCTAGTTTCATCATTCCATCGAAATGAATTTTTCTTCAATAAATCTGTTAGAGGGGCAGTCTTATGGGCGTAATTCTTCACAAACCTTCGATAGTATTCGGTCAAGCCTAGAAATCCTCTTAATTTCGGGATGTTATCTGGTTTGGGCCACTCAGTGATTGCCTTGATCCTACTTGGATCAACTTTGACTCCTTCCTTTGATATTATATGGCCTAGATAGTCTGCTTCTTCCTTTCCAAAAGTGCATTTTGACATTTTTACAAAAAATTGATGTTCTTCCAAGATGGTGAGTATTTGATTTAAGCGTCGGATATGCTCTCTGTTACCACCTAAGTTGTACTTGGTGTTTTTTTTCAAGCGATCCGGCGAAGTAGAACAAGTACACTTGTTCTTGATAAGAGTTCAGAAGTCCGCCAGCCTTTTTCTAGGAGTCTGTTCGAAAATTTTTGTAACACATGTTCATACCCCCTTGGGGAAATTGTAAAAAATGTCCTAGCATTTAATTTTTTATATAAGGCTCAACTTCCCAAACTTAAGCATCAAGCCCACTAGCCAGAGTGTTTTTTCTCTAGGTTATTATTGGTTGTTGAACAAATGACTAATAATTTCTGATTTTTTCACTCACACCTCCAAAGTTGGGGTAGTCGTCTTGGTGTTTCGGCCTTAGGTGGTTATTAGAGCCTTCATGTCAGTGTTTTTCAACATACTAGGCATTGAATTTGAGTCGTATGGACATGTACTAGGTCCCCTTAAAGTTTCATCAATTTTCGAGAAAAATAAATTTTTCCGTTTTTTAAGCCATTTTTTAATGGTTTAATTAAAAAAATTCAAAGTGTTATAAAAGTCAGATCCAGAGTCCGTTTTTGGGGTGGTTGGGCTCATTTTCAAGCTCAAAGCATCAATTTTACCCCAGGGACCACTTTCCACATCAGTCGGGTAGCCGAAACACCCCGTGGAGCATTATTCAGCTAAAGATGCATCAAAAAGGCGTTTTAATGCTAAATTAGGACATTTTGGCATAAAGGACAAAGTTGAAATGAGAAAAAGTCAAAAGAAATAAAATATATTTGTGTGGGGTGACATGGCATGGGTCACCCTAAAGAATGTGTTCCTCCTTAACTTAAAGTTTGAGTCAAACTTTGGTTTAAAACATAAGGTGACCAAATTATAATTTTGAGATGACGTTAACCTCCATTCACATGAAACTTGCGTGAGGGAGTGAGGGGTCCACCCATTCATCATTTATTTAATGTTTGGTTTATTCAAACCTTGGGTAAATTAAGTTTGATGATATATCATATGATTTAATGCATAAGAGTTCTTTTGAATGGAGGCGAATATATCCCACGTGAAGAAATCGTCCACCTTCTCATGCATGCGATTGGGCCAAGTCATCAAAATGGAACGTGTTGGAAATAATGAAGTGTGAAGGCAATCTCAAAGAGAGCCAAAACGTTTTGATTGAAGATGAAAAAAAGTGATGGCGAGTATATCAAGGAAAAGGATGCACCCTCTCTTCATGTGTGGCGCATCTTGTATATGTGTCACATCACTATTACAATATGTGGCGGGTTTGGTGAAGAGCGCATCTCTCATGGAGATGTGGCACCTTCTTCGTGATGTCAATCAAATCTCAATCCCTCAATTCACTCTATGAACTCGACTTGAACTCCTCATTATGTATTGGCCCCCTCTTTGGCAATTTGGCTATTTAAGCAGGAGTCTTTGCTCATTGTTGCTCATGGTCAGAGGACCAAAGGAATGTTATTGCTTGTATTGTATTGTCTACCATTTGGAATAAAGAAGGCTTTGGAGGCAAGAACTATGGTGTAATGCTTTTCATGTGTGGATGGTGATTGTCAAGTGCTTATGAGGTATAATCTGTATTATTGGTCTTTATTTTTTGTTGGTTAATTGTGGGCCTTGAAGGGGATCTCCCTCCTGGTGGGGTAAGAGATTATTCTAGTTTGATATATGCTCTTACTATTCGCTTGTTTCAGATCTCTTGAAGTCGCATGTATTTTAAGTTTAATTGCATGCTTTCTAATTGTCTTTTTCCAGCAACACCTATGTTTTAACCATATGTTTGTGCAAGGACTTCTAAGTTGCAGGTGATCTCACTTGTAGAAGGGGTTGAGCTAGTTTGAATCTTCCTCATCTTCAAGATCTTTTTGAGGACATAGTCCCTCGATGTTCCACTAAAGCAGACTCCGTGGCCCAACATTCCTAGGCTTCCAGCACTCTTTCTATCTCTCTTTCCTTCATTTTTTAAAGAAAAATTAAATCTCTCTCGGTTACAATTACGGTTACTTACATGTTTAATTAGTTTAGTTTCTCTTTCAAGCAATATCTAAAGGCCGATCTATTTAAACATGTATCTAGATCTAGAAACATAAAGTAATATTTTCAAAGTAAATCTAATTTTTATTAAGTACTTGTGCATATTTCCAATCTTTCAGTATTTAGTATTTTTATGTTCTTAACGCTTTATTTGGCACTTTGGTGCATTACAGGTGTCTGGTTTTTCAATTTTATTGCCGGGACAAGGAGAAGTGTTGTCGGAGAATCAAAGATCTAAGTTGTTCAAAGACCTCCCGGAGCACCACCCTTGATCTTGTCTTACTCATAAAACCTGTAAGCCTTTGGATCCAGATCTATAAGGACCATTGGCATCCACCTCAAGCATTGTAAATACCATTAATAAAAAGATCTAGAGTGGGCTCTTTTGAGCCCACTCCCCTTCCCCCCAGGAGGAAATCGATCTTTTTGGTGTTGTTTGCTTTTTCACATCTTTTTAGTTTAATCGTGTATTGCAGCATTGTATACTTTGAATTTGCATTTCATACTTTCAATATTCACAAATTCAAAGTAATCATACTACTTACCTCACGACTTCTCGATTGACTCGAAAGGGGAAAGAGAAGCGTGGCAGGACTAATTAGATAATCTGTGATTGTTTCTGGCATTTTTTCTGTTATCTAAAATCAACCCCTCCTCACTTTCCCGATTGAGGTCCATTTGGACCGAAAGAGATTCCTGGAGGTTTTTTTTCTTTTTAACAAAGAACACAAGTTAAAATCCTTAAAAATTATCAAGACTCCGTTGTGTATGCTCTGTGTTGTCAACCGATTGCACACCAGCAGCAGAAATCAGTTGAAAGTTGTCTCCTCACTTGAGAAAGTGGGAGAGGTGTGACCTTGGGGGCAAGCACAGAGCTAGGTACTGTCACCTACTCCTAGCTCCTCCGTTTAGGCTAACTCCTAACGAAGCCAAGGGGGGTAGTCCCTAACAAAGAGTTTTCTATGGCTCAATGTTTAAGTTAAGTTTTAAATGTTTTTGGACGCGGATGGGTGTTGTTTAGGAGTTAATGTGATTTCAAATGATTTAATATTATGAATATTAAACACAAGACAAAGCAATCCACGTTGCTATCATCAGAATTAAAAGATAGACAATAACTTGAGAACTCACGAAATGATAAAGCATTCACAGATATAACTTATAATCAAAACATCCAATGGACAAATGGCCCAGATTATCAATAATGCGAAAAGATAGAACCAGTGCCTATGGAGTCAACTTATCAGCGATGTTTCGTGTATAAAGAGATGTGAATCCCAAAATGATGCCAGTGAATGTTAGGCTTTGCAAGTGCTCTTGGTAGGTTTTAAAGGTTTTTTATTGGTCTTACTTATGGTAGCTGGATGTCCTAACCGGAGATACCTTTAGTGGCTCCGTTCGAAGACATGACGGACCTGTCTGGGGTCACAGGTAAGTGTTCAATAACTTCTTAACTACCTGTGCCCAAATTGGGTTGCCCGACGCCCACACTTGGAATTTGCCCACATGCCTCGGTATTTAAATGAAACAACGCCAGTGCGTTGGTTTATGGGGGAAAAGTTTTAATTAAGTTACTCTTGTAAGGTTTAAAGATCCAATGCCGTTTCTGGGTATTCTGATATAGGATCGGTCAGAGCATACTTCGGCAAGGAGGAGAGGAGTTAATTAATTAAAAGGATGTGTGTTGAAAGTTTTATTAAGTTGATTAATTAGACTCTCCGACAGAGAGAGCTCTTGACCCCGTCTTATGACAGTGGCTCAAGAGACTTAGCTAATCTAGATGAGACTAATGCAGGGATTATGCAAACCTAGGATGCTCTCCGATAGAGAGTGCTCTTGACTTGTGTTTTTGCAAGTTTAAGAGTCTTACTTAATAGTTAATTGATTAAACAAGCACAACAATTAAGATGAAAGTGGTTGATGAAACTCTCCTACAGAGAGCACTCTTGATCCACCTTATGGTGAGATTCAAGAGATTTAAGCAATTGATTTACTTAAGAAGATAAACAATTAGAACTTGAAGTAATCAACTCATTCAATGCATTAGATGTGCTGGATTAATAATTAATATTCTAAGCATAAGACGCAAATGATGATGTAAACAAGCACATCTAATCTAAGCATGTGAAAAATGGACACAACACAATCCTCCCCAAATGGGGGAGGATGGGAGTGGGGACTTAAAAACCCCACTCAAACAAAAGATCTTTATTAAACTTTATACAATGTGCCTTAAGGATTTTAATCCTTGAAAGGACTTTTCAGATAAAAGCAAAACAACTCTATTAAGTATTGGGATTTGTAAAAAGGAGAATGCTTTTACTTGAAACTTTGAGATCTTTCTGAAACCTGTGAAAAGGGAAAAGATAAGAAGTTTGAAGAGAGCAAAAAGAGCAAACGAAAAAGGACTGAAACAAAAGAAAATGAGAGAAAGAAGGCAAGAAAACCAAGAGAGGGTCAAAACCAAAGAAAGGGAAGAATGGGGCAGCCAACTATGAAGCTAAAGGATGATAAGAATCGAAGAAAACGGAGCAGGGAAAGAGAAAACAAATGGATGTCATAAAAATTACAAAACAGGACAGCGAACAAAAAGTGGCCAAAAAGGCCAATAACAAGGTTGAAGAAGGCCCAAAAACTAGGGCAAAAAGAGACAAAAAATGAAGGAAGACTAGGGCAAACTAGGGCTGTCCAAAAAAGAAGAAAAGGGAAGGTAAAAGAGAGCAATAACGGGGCAGCGATGAAGAAGAGTTAAAAAGGGCAAAGCAAAGTAACTTGTAGAAAGGGGATTAAGACGAGAAACAAAGGAAGGTCTTTTGCAGCTTATTTATTTAAATTTTTACCAACTTTCCTGCTTAACCTGTCATGAAAGTGAGAAACCAACAAGCTTCTTTCCTACAAAATGGCGGATTAGACAATACAATACACTATGAAATTACAATTTAATACTTGCACAAGATGGGACTTTGGTACTACTTCAAGCATTAAACAGAATTAGATCTAAACCTTCGTAAGATGAGCTTTTAACAAAAGAAATTCTTAGATCTACAATAACAAGAGATATAAAGATGATATTTAATGCTTAGATCTACTTGTTATAAAACAGAGAATCAAAGTAACCAAAAAGTAAAATTTTGTTTTCAGGGGTGAATGTAAAAGATGGAACCACTTGGATCTTTGAATCTCTGAAACCACCCTAGATCTCAATCAGTATGCAGCTGCCAGAAACTTGTGCTCGACTCCGAGAAAAGTAGATGCAACTTAGCTCATCCTTTTACTCGGTACAATGAAGTGATCTGCAATCAAAGACTTGTACGCTTGCCAAAACAGGGGATTAGAACATGTACTTTTTACTACTCTGAATCACAAAAAGCATGAGATATAACTGAATAAGACAATGCTCTTTATAAATTTCGGAAAGTAAATAAGTAAGTAGATAACTTGAAACCACAAATATCTACTCTTATGTCTACGTTACCGGATCCGCCTGCGGAAGGTGAAGGATCCGCGGATCCGCGGTTCGGATCCGAATCCGTGAGAGATCCGCCATGCCGCCGTCGCCGCAAAATTTGGAAACGGATCCATCTGAACGGAAACGAATCTCCAAAATTAAGAAACGGATCCCGAAATCTTAAAACGGATCCCGTTAAAGTGAAACGGATCCGCGGATTGTTGACCAGCAGCGGCATTTTGGGCGGCGATTTTAATATTTTTTTAATGTCATTTTATTTATATATATTCCCCTACCCCACGGGCCTGTCACTACCGACAGAGTCTTCATCGCGGCGCGCAGACAGCAAGCAGACAGACAGCGAGGGTTTCGAGTTTAAAGTTTTGGCATTTTCTTCTAGTGATCGAGTTTTAAGGAGCACGCAGACCCCACCGACGACTCAGGTTTTAAAAATGCCTTTCCTATTGCATCAATAGCTTTTCCAGCTGCCATTGAGAATGGCCCACGGGTCTGAACAGTGAAAGAAAACTAAAAAAGGCAGTAAGAATACGATAATATCTGAAGCGAATATCAACTGTAAAGTTAAGCATGCACAATTTCATAAAATTCTGCATAACAAATATGGTCATCCTATTAATTATCTAGATATTTTAAAAGGAATTTTTTGATCCAGGATTACCGTGAAAACAACAATTCTGTGTTATTCATAATAAACCATGTATTAAAAATTGTTAGTATCTGACCATTGCAAAAAATTTAAAAAATAAAAAACTGCAAATTGCAATGCTAGTTCACATATAGTCTATATGTGAACCAGCATTGCAATTTGCAGTTTTTTATTTTAAGTCCATGATATAGATCGTCCATGAAGTTAAGTCATCCCTTCTATTGTTTTTCGGTGATAGTCCATGAAGTTAAGTCATCCCTTAGTGGTGTTATAATAATTTTTCATTTTCCTTTTTCAAATTTTTTACAATAAGAATATAAAGACTGTTGCAAAATCCATAACAGCTAAGAGCAAATATGCTTTTCCATTCTGGGTAGTATTTCACCATCATCAGCACAGTGCTCTCTTTTGAAAATTATGCCTTAGACTGGCCTTTGTGTATGACCAATACCATCCTTTATGATCATATATCTTGTAGCCTGTAGGGACTCAAATTTCAATGAACTGTTATGGATTCCAGAGTCCATACACAGTGATTTTTTTTAAATAAATTATAAAATGAAAACTCAGACTCCAGAGTCAGAGAAGAGGTGTTAAAACTTAAAATCTATGTTGCTGTTTTTTTTTAAATAAATTATAAAATGATAAAAACAGTAACAGAGCCACTAAACTTTAAACTTTTAAAGTGACCAGTCTTAACCACACTAACAGAGCCACACTATCATCTATCATTTTATTTTAAAAAATTTTAAAAACACTAACAGAGCACTAAAGTGACAAGTCTAATAGTCTAATAGCAGTATACTGTATTACTTGCATTGATTTATCATTTTATGGATTGGGAGTACAATGTACACATTGTATAATAATAATTACTAATCGTGTTTAAATTCCATATATATGCAGAGCCTGAGCCATAGACATGGAACCACCACAACAAACTGAAGGGGGGGCAAATGCCTGTAAAGACCCAAAATCTCCTCTATGGCAGTTTGTGGAAATAATTGGCAAAAATCCAAGGGGTGGCTCTTACAAATGGAAATGTAGTGAATGTGGTTCCATCCGAAATGGCTCATACACTAAGGTGAAGGGCCATCTCACCGGGCATACAAACACGGGGGTGCAGGTATGCACTGGCCCACCTGATGCAAATGGTAAACCTGGACAAGGTTTGAGTCTTGCAAAAATTAAGTACTATGCATCTTTGCAAGATGCGGCTGATAAGAAAGTTGCTAAGGGAAAACTCATTGTGACAGGTCCTACTACAAGGCCTCCATTACCATCTAGATCAGCGGCTACAGCTAATAAGAGGCCTTCTTTGGGGCCTCTTGAAGCAGCATTTAATAACCAAAGCAGAGATGTAGCTGATGAGCATGTAGCTCGTTGCATATATGCAAATGGGCTGCCATTTAATTTGGTGTGATCCCCCTATTGGCAACAAATGATTAAGGCAGTTAATGAAGCGCCACAAGGGTACAAGAGCCCTGGTTATGAAAAGGTCCGCACTACTTTGTTAACATCGGAAAGACAATCTGTGGATAGACAATTACAGTCAATCCGAGATACATGGGCAGAAACAGGGGTGTCCATCGTTTCTGAAGGATGGAGAGACCAAAGAAACCGCCCTTTAATTAATGTTATTGCAATATGCCCCCAAGGGGCAATGTTTTTGAAGGCTGTTGATTGCAGTGGAATAGAGAAAGATGCAGCATTCATCTCCTCAATTCTTATTGATGCAATCGAAAGTGTGGGGCCACAAAATGTTGTCCAAGTCATTACGGACAATGCACAGGTTTGTAGAGCTGCATGGTTGATTGTGGAGGGTCGATATGATCACATCTTCTGGACTCCATGTGCAGTGCATTCATTGAACCTTATGCTTGCCAAGATTGGTGAGATTGAGTGGATCAATGAGGTATATGTAGCAGCAAAAGAAATCCAGATGTTCATCACCAACCATTCAATGTCCCAAGCCATATATCGGGGTTTTGCAAAGTTGGAGCTACTGAAGGTACTCCTTTTTTAAATCAATATTATTCCGTTGTATTATGAATTCTTAATTTTATCCATATATGATTTTTGATTTAATGTTTAAATTTTTAAAACTTGTAGGTTGCTGAAACCCGTTTTTCCTCCCACACCCTAGTCATAAAGAGGCTTGTGGAGGTCAGACAAGCATTGCAAGCGATGGTCATCGACCCTCTTTGGGAATCATGGAGGACTTCCACTTCTGATAGAGGACAAAAGATCAAGTCTATCATTCTTGATGATGCATGGTGGGACAAGGTCCAATACCTTCTGCGGTTTACTGAACCAATCTTGACCATGATCAGGGTTTTTGACACAGATATGCCTTGCTTGGGGGAAGTTTATGAGAACATAGATAGTATGCTGGAGAGGATAAGGGAAATTATCAAGGAAAATGATAATGACCCCTTTGAAACATTTTATAATAAAATCAAGGACATGGTTACTGAAAGGTGGAACAAAATGACCACACCATTGCACCTTTTGGCATAAGCACTGCACCCAAAATATTATCATTCCAAAATTTTGTCTTTACCTGGTAGGACAGCCCCAAACAGGGATTCTGAAGTGGTACAGGGATACAAGACAGCTTTGAGGAAAATTTATAGGGATATGGGAATTGCA
>LPNX010336541.1:582089-638823 GCA_001517045.1 Pseudotsuga menziesii | reverse complement strand
TTGAATTTTTTAAAATTTTAAAAAATATTATTATATTTTTGTACGTGACGTATCCTCACCGTATCCGGATCCTGGGTTTTCAAAAAACTGGTGGATCCGTATCCGAATCCGTATCCGAATCCTGGTAACTTAGCATTTATAATTACCCACAGATTAGCAAACAAAAGCAAAATTGAAATTGTATCACCTCATAAATCAGAGCACATGAATCCATAATCCACACCACATGAGCCTCCAAAGCCTTTCTTTATTCAAAATGGTTGCATAAGAGCAACAAGTATTACAATAATTCACCAGAGGTTCTTTGCATCAATCATCCACCCTGATAGAGCTGAAAGAGCCTCTATTTATACAATGAGAGAGTGCTAAAACCCTAAAACCAAACCTCATAACCTAACCATCCTGGCCACCTAACAGAGAAGCCAGACCTAAATCGGAGAACCGGGAGTGAGGGGAGGCCTCCACCCAGGCAAGGCGCCCTCACTCCACCCCTGAACAATCGAAATCAAGCCACAGATGAAGCCACACGTGTGGAAGGCGCAACCAGGAGAGAGAGGGGCGTGAGCTGTTGAAGGAGGCACTGCAATGTTGGTAAACCCACCTTTTAGGTCTGGAAGCAGCCTGTGCTAGGTTTGGGAAGCCTACTGATGGTGTAAGCTTCAGTATTCACCTCGATCAAATCACCGGACCAATGAATGCTCTCCATCTCATTCTTTAGCTGGAGATGACATGTCTGCTAACTGATAATAAATTAATTGTTCACTTAATGCTGACTGAAGCTGAGTTATGATAACTCCAATCATCATAAATGCCCAATGAGATGTCATTTAGCCTTTTATTTCGCTGAATTTGGATTAATTTGGAGAGTTTTAATTTTCTCCAAAATAGTCAATTTTTAAATAAAAATTCATTTTTTTACTCAAAACTGACTTTTTTGAGAAAAAATGCATTATGTGTCCGATTGATGATCTGAAAGTTGGCTCTGACTGGCTGGCTGATCAAGAATGATTTTTGGCTTAAGATTAGAGCTTTCAATCACTGAATTCGGGGTCTGGATGACCGACTTATTACAAACGGTTTTTTTTCCATTTAATTTATGGAAAAATTAACCCAAAAAACTTAGGAAAAGTAATTAAAAATTAAAAAATTTTAAAAATAATTTTTTCCCTGTTCGAAAGAGATTTTTTCGAAAATTGTGTATATGTCCAGATGACTTAGGACATGACCATGTTCTACCTAAATAATTCCTAGCAGGTTTATAACACTCAGTTGGGCTCTAATAACCCCCCCAGGCCCAGAATTCAACATCGGGCATTCCAGCTTTGGAGGAAGCGGGAGAAAACCTCATCAATTATAGTCGGCTGAAGGCAAAGCATAATTGTCAGGGGCAAAAAACTCCCTGGAATACCTTATTTGAGATTCTACGTCTCAGGAGACCGAACCACTCAAAAATACCCTACTAGCACATTTTATTACAAACCCCGCGAGGCCATGGTCAAAATTATTCAAATGAAAAACTGACTAGCCAATATTTGCTAGACATGAAGACTGATCAACTGATACACTGAAATCAGACATTGAACATGTCTTTCAACCGGTGGCTCCTCAGGTAACCCAAATATGGTACAAAAAAGTGGATAACACTCTGCATTGGCTGCGGTTCGTCCGATCAGCCAGCTGCATCAAAAGCAGCGTGGGTGACTAGAATAACTAGATCTCACATCTTTCAATAAACCTCCCCAGGCGAAAATCCAACGCCTCGATTTAAGCTGTTGCAGTGGCAAATTACCCAAAGGAAGCAGGAACAACTGGGCAATGACCTCGAGGCGCAGTTAGACTACACCCTTGCAATGTAGTGTTGAACAACGTCTCCGAGACTCCAACCAGCCTACATATTCCTTGCGGGTAGCCGTATCGATTAAGGGTTTTGGACATACTCCCTGTCCCCTGGGTATATTGGGAGTCCCCTTCCCCCCTAAGTAATCAACTCATCTCACATTAACTTAAAATTTGACCAAGAGCACTTGCTGATGAATATGATTGTCATTGATGACAATACATTAATGACAAAGGACAATGAGTTGAGGTCAAGGACAAGGATGACAAAGGATAATGACATGTAGAATACACATGGTGACAAGCAAGCAAGCACACCAAAGGTTGATGACATGGCTTGACAATATGGGAGATGCATTAAGATGGACAAGGACAAAGAACATTGACAAGTGTTGATGAAGACATGGCAAACAAGTAAACTTGATATGGGCATTGGATGACAAGAAGAATATGGCTAGAAGAACTTGATAGTTGGAAAGGACCAAATGACCCATTTTGTGGGTCATTTGGTGGTGGTCCTAGTACTCCTAATGAAGATGATGATGGTTGTCATCGATGACCTTATATGGTCCTTGAAATATTGTGGATGCACGCGGTTTGGTAAAGAAGGTCTTGAAGCCTTCTGACCCACACATTAGATGTTTTTAATAGGCTTGAAGAAATAAAGATGATGTGGGCATTTGGGGTCTTGGAACCTTTGGGGATGACCCTATGGCAAAAGAAGATGAAGAGAACAAGCCCTAAAGGCATATAAAACAAGCCCTAAATAACACTAAAATCATAATAAAATAAATTCAAGTGAACTCGGCTCCACTCAAAAGAAAATCAAAAATTGTTCTTGCATTCTCCAAAGTCGGCCCAGCTGTTATAAAAAAATTATTTATGTTGGCTCCACAAAAATGATAAATTATTTTTGATAAAAAATAAGGCATGTCAGCTCCAATGAAAAATAAAAAATAAAAAAATACATATGAAAATAAGTATAAATAACAAGATGACGTTTTTCAAAATGTGAGGAAAATTCGGTGTGGAAAAGAGCTCTGAAATTCGGGTGTGACTGAGGCAGATGCAGTCAAGAAGAGGTGGATGCCACAGAGGGTTAAAGACTGATTTTTTCTTTCTTAGGGTTACAGCAGCAGTATACTAATCTCGTTTTTGGGTTTAATCAGTTCTTTGGGGCAGCAGCAACAGTAAAGAGAGGTCTGAAGTTTTTACACCAGCAGTGAGCAGACTTTGACAGAGTTTGAGGGTGCAATTCTATGTTCTCCAATAAAAAATCGTGGGACTGATATCTTCATGTTTTTCTGCTGTTGAAATCACGATTCAATGAGGAACAATTCTATGGGAAAGGTTCATTGTTAATTTCATTATAACTGGGCATTCTTTTGCAATTCGCAGTGGTTACTAAGTGCACTAAAGGCTTGATCTTTTACTTTCAGTAAAGTCTGGTTTTTTTTGTTTGTAAGACACTTCAAGACTGAGATTGCTCAGTGATACACAGTCTGAGTTGTTGAAACATTCAGAAGCTGAAAGTGTGGTATGCATGACAGTTTGTGTGCTCAATGGCATGATGTAGGGTTCATCCTCAGCATATACTCAGTCTAGTTTTTAACAAACATCTTGTGAGCAGACTTTGTGGATATGAGTAGACATTGAGGACATTAAGATGATTGATGACACGATGACAATTTGTTGACTTGATGAAGACCTTGGAAACATGATGCTAACTGAAGCTTGAAGACTGTAATGGTATGCTGGTGATGTTGATATTCAGAGTGATGATGAGATGATTATGTTGGACAGCTAGTAGGCAGAATGAGAAAGATGCAATTGTGGACGGAGCTTTAAAGATGTGGTTGATGGCATATGTGATGTAATGTGACAAATGTATGTATTATCTACAAGTTGGGTCTTGTACATGTTTTCTTAGTAGGATCTAAGAAAAGACCAAGCAGAGTCTTGGATTGAAGTAGGTGCTTTTGATTCAGTAGGTGTTGATTTACCTCACAGTCGCAGCCATTGAAATACAAAAATATTACAAACATTATATCTTATGACTCTTGTGCAATGTGTTGATGATTATGCTTTTATTTAATGAATGAATTGATTATTAATGCATACTCTATTGATGAATATGATGTTGAATTGAATGTGAAATGATGACTTAAGCTTTAGGGTTTGAAGAAGTGTAAATATGAAGTAAGTCCAGGCTCACTAATTCACTCCCCCCCGCCTCTCGGTGAGCTATTGTGTCTAACACTTGCAACATCCTTTTCGCATTTCAACAGCAATTTCATTTGTGGACTCCATTATTGGCACTAGTCTATTTTTTATATTATCATATGTTTCTGCATTCTTGCTCATCAAATATTAATTTTTATGTTGTTGTGGTGTAATAAATCTTGCAAATATCTTGTATTAAATTAATTTATCAAAACTCCTAAGTAACGTATTTCATCACCATAAACACTAAAGCCTAAAAGCCTTAGCAATTAATAGGGTCTACCCCCCCTTGGCTTAGTTAGTAGTTGGCCTAAACGGAGGAGTCAAGAACAAGCTGACAGCCTTGACTCGAGACTTGCCCCCAAGGACACACCGAGTGGCTTGAAGATTTCTGCCACGTCCCCCCCAGGTGTGTGAAAGGCGGCAACACTCTCTCCAAGTTTTGCTATATATGAGGATATCATCAAAAAATACTAATACGAACTTTCACAAATATGGATTGAACAATTCATTCATTACAACTTGAAAGTGGCTAGAGAGTTAGTTAGTCTGAAGGGCATTACTTTGAACTCATAATGGCCCTCATGAGTATGAAAAGCAGTTTTTGCTACGTCTTCTAATCTAACCCTGATTTGGTAATACCATGATCTCAAATCTAAGTTTGATAAGTACTTAGCTCCATGAAGTTCATCCATCATCTCATCGATGAATGGGATAGGGAATTTATTCTTGATTATTATTTTGTTCAGACTTCTGTAATCTATGCACAACCTGAAAGATCCATCCTTCTTTCGAACTAGCACTACTGGAGTTGCATAAGGGCTTTTACTTTTTGAAATGACTCCACATGACTAATACGAACTTTCACAAATATGGATTGAACAATTCATTCATTGCAGCTTGAAAAGTGGTTGGAGAGTTAGTTAATCTAAAGGGCATTACTTTGAACTCATAATGGCCCTCATGAGTGCGAAAAGCAGTTTTTGCTATGTCTTCTAATCTAACCCCGATTTGGTAAACCCTGATCTCAAATCTAATTTTGAGAAGTACTTAGCTCCATGAAGTTCATCCATCATATCATCGATGAATGGGATAGGGAATTTATTCTTGTTTATTATCTTGTTCAGACCTCTATAATCTATACACAACCTGAAAGATCCATCCTTCTTTCGAACTAGCACTACTGGAGCTGCATAAGGGAGTCTGCTCTTTGAAATGACTCCACATTTTAACAAATCTTGGGTTAACCTTTCGATCTTTATTTATGGTGATGTAGATATCTGTAGATTCTGTACGGTTTGATATTGACAAATTTTGCCCCTGGTTCTATCTCAATTATGTGCTCAATCTTCCTGTTTGGTAGGAGCTCCATCAAAAGCTCTTGGAACACCTTGTGGTGTTTTTGGATCAGCTCTTATATCTCTAGTGGTTTGTAGTCATTTCCTTCACATGTTAGCAATTACATCTCTTGACATTGAATTATGTAAGCAGGTGCTCCTTTTCGAATTAGCCTTTGCATATGATGTGATGTAACCAATTGAGTTTGGGGTGGTTGGAAACTGTACAATTTGTACTTTTTTCCTAGCCATTTGAACCTAATGAAGTGCTCTTGATGGATTCCCAATACAACGTCTACTCCTCCAAGAGGTACTGCAAAAAAGTCGGATTCTAGATTATACTCTTGCATTTGTAATTTAACCTTGTGACATTTTCCCAAATCTTCAATCTTCTTGTTGTCTGCTACCATAACCTTCATGTTTGGCACTAGGAAAATGAATAAGTTGAATATCTTAGCAAGATTAACATTAATAAAGCTATGGGTACTACCAGTATCTATGATAATTGAGACATTGTTGTTTTTTATATGCCCCTTCAGCTTCAAGGTTTGTGGTTGGGATATCCCTGTAATGGCGACTAATGATATCTTTGGTGTATCATCTTCTAATTCTGAGTGGCAGTCCTAATGATTTCCCATATCATCCTCACTTGATTCTTCACTTTCTGGGTCTTTTTCTTCTTCTTCGGCTTCGCATGCATACAACTTTTGGGGGTTTCTCTTTTACAAACATCTATGCTTAGGATCCCATTTTTCTCCACACTATTTGCACTTTCCTTCCTTCATTCTCTGGGATTCCAAACGTCTTTTTCTTCTTCTTCGGCTTCGCATGCATACAACTTCTGGGGGTTGCTCTTTTACAAACATCTATGCTTAGGATCCCATATTTCTCCACAATATTTGCACTTTCCTTCCTTCATTCTCTGGGCTTCCAAACTGGGTTTGCTCCTTCCCTTAGATGTGGCGGCGTATATCTTGAAGTTCCCATGTTCGTTGGTTGAAGAGCTTCCTCTTGGAGTAGTTTTTGTCGAAACTAATCTAAGCGGATCTTTTGAACTTGTTCTAGTCTTCTCGATGAGCTTGGCTTTACATCTTTCCTTTTCCATGGTAGAAATGTCATGTAATTCTAACTCATCCTAAATGTGTGGTTTTAGTCCATGTATGTATGTTTGCAGGGGTTGGTCATCGGTTAGTTCTGGAACTCGAGTTTCCAAAGCTTCCCATTCACATATGTACTCATCTACACTGCCTTTTTGCTACAAACTGGTGATCTTGGAAAAGAAGTCTCTCTCTGTTACACCTTGAAATCTTTTAAGAAGATCGTTCTTAAAGTTATTCCAACTAAAGGAACAAACCCTGGTTGTAGTCTTCCACCACATGTACCAATTGTATGCATTCCCTCCAATTGCATGACAACATATTTAATCTTCTCACTATCGTAGCGTATGTTATGGATGTCAAAGCATTCTTCGGCTTTATTGATCCATGCGATACATTGTTTTTCATCACCACCATATTTGGATAATTCTAGTTTCACCCTTATCTGGTATCTGTGTGTTGGGGGGACTGATATTGATAGAATGTTAAAGAAAGGGATTCATGGGGTGGCGTCGTCTCTTGATGTTCTGGTGTTTTAGGTGTGCTTGGATGAGGTGTATTGAAGGGATCTAGTGGCGGGTTATGGCTAGGTGGAGGAACCGAAGTATGTGGTCGTAATCTGGCCAAGATACTGTCAAGATACTATTGAGTTTTCGTTTGATCTACCTTCAACACACTGATGCCTTGCTCCATTCTTGCATTGAGTCCTTTGATGGTTGACGTTAATGTGTTGTTAGTTTTATCGGCTTTCGCCTTGAGCTCTACATACTTTTTGTCGATTTTTTCATCCAATTGGTCCAATCTAGCGTTGACATCTCCCATTCTGGTGACTACTAGAATTTTATCTATGTTGAACCTCGATTTATTTTTATTGGTTCTATGTATCCAACCAGCCATGATTTTTTTTATTTTCCTAATAATTAATAATTATTATTATTATTAATTGTAAGAATTTATGGTGAGAATTAACAGTTGGGGAAAAAAATTAAATAAAAACAAATCTTATAATAAATAATAATAATATTTAAATTTATTAAAATTTTATGGGAGGTAGGGAGAATAGGATGTGAGGGTGCAGCGGGCGGATGGAGGGAGGAGCGTCGTGGAAGTGGAGAAGGAGAAGGGGGCAAATGGAAACGCGGGGGTAGAGCTAGGGAGGAAAAAGGGATGGAGTTGACGATGGGTTGCGAAGAGCAAGGACGAAGGCGGAGGTGCAACGGCATGGGGAAGGGAACGTGTTGTGGGGAGCGGGGTAGTGCGTAGGTGGTGAAGAAGAGGAGTGAGCAATGTGGTATCGATGGAAAGAGGAGCACGTGGAGGTTGTAGAGGAGCAGACGTAAATGTGAGGGTTGGACACTATTATGAGTGGAGCATGGAACGTGGAACGAAGGTTGCGATGCAATGCACGAGGGGAAAACGCAATGAGGATGGAGAGATGTGTAGGTGGGGGGGTGTGGGGGCTTTGGGGAAGAAGACGACAGGGATCGAGGCTAAAGGGAGTCACGAACAGGAGAAGGAGGTGGTCGTGGGGGAACGAGAAAAGAAGATGAGCGCGGGGGATGGCGGGAAGAGGGCGTCGAACTGGGAACAGGTAGCCGTTGGGGTGGTGGCGAATAGCGACGACGGACGGTGGATTTGGACGACGGCAGCAAGGGTAGTGGGTGTCTAGGAGATCTGATACAACTAGAACAAAAATAATATGCAAAAGAGACAGATGTATAGTTGTTAACAAAAATCTGAGATATGAAAAAAATACAATTGATGCTTAGGCTTATATAAGCCTTAGTGGTTTACTAAGGTGACTATTGGTAAAAAAACGTAACCCTTCTTAAATTTCGTTATGTATATTGTTGTCCGCCGATTGCACACCAGCAGCAGAAATCTTCCAAAAGCTGTCTCCTCACTTGAGAAAGTGGGAGAGGTGTGACCTTGGGGGCAAGCACAGAGCTAGGTACTGTCACCTACTCCTAGCTCCTTCGTTTAGGCTAACTCCTAACGAAGCCAAGGGGGTAGTCCCTAACAAAGAGTTTTCTATGGCTCAATGTTTAAGTTAATTTTTAGATGTTTCGGATGCGGATGGGTGTTGTTTAGGAGTTATTGTGATTTAAGATGATTAATGTGATGAATTGAGCACAAGACAAAGCAATCCACGTTGCTATCACCAGAATTGAAAGATAGACAAATATTTGAGAACTTCAAAATAGATAAAGCATTCACAGATATGATTTATAATCAAACATTCGATGGACAAATGGCCCAGATTATCAACAATGCGTAAAAGATAGGACCAGTGCCTATGGAGTCAACTTATCAGAGATGCTTCGAGTGTAAATATGTGAATCCCAAAAGATGCCAGTGAATGTTAGGTCTTGCAAGTGTCTTGGTAAGTTTTAAGAGTTTTTACTTGTGATCTTCACTTATGGTAGCTGGATGTCCTAACCGGTAATACCTTCAGTGGCTCCGTTCGAAGACATGACGGACCTGTCTGGGGTCAAAGGTAAGTGTTCAATAACTTAACTACCAGTGCCCAGATTAGGTAGCCTAGCGCCCACACTTGGAATTTGCCCACATGCCTCGGTATTTATCGAACAACACCGGTGCGTTGGTTATGAGGAAAAGTTTTAGTTAAGTTCCTCTTGTAGGGTTTAGAGATCCAATGTCGTTTCTGGGTATTCCGATCTAAGATCAGTCAGAGCATAATCTGGCAAGGAGGGATGGGGGTTAATTAATTAAAGGGATGAGTTGTGAATTTTATTAAGTTAAAAACTCTCCGACAGAGAGCGCTCTTGACCTCATTTTACGACCGTGGTTCAAAAGACTTAAGCTAATCTATATGAAGCTAATGCAGGGATTATGCAAATCTAAAATGTTCTCCCGTAGAGAATGCTCTTGACTTGTGTTTCTGCAAGTTCAAGAGTCTTACTTATGGATTATTAATTGATTAAACAAGCACAAGATGATATCAGTTGCTTAGACTCTCCGATAGAGAGCACTCTTGATCCACCTTATGGTGAGATTCAAGAGATTTAAGTAGTTGATTAACTTAGAAAGATAAACAATTAAACTGAATAATCAACTTAGCAATGATGAATTAACAATTAATGATCTAAGCATGAGATGTAATGAATGATGAAAACTAGCACTAATCAAAGTATGCACACAACACAAGCCTCCCCAAATGGGGGAAGAAGAGAGTGGGGACTTAAAAACCCCACTCAAACAAAGATCTTTTATTAAACTTTATACAATGTGCCTTAAGGAACCTGATCCTTGAAAGGACTTTTAAAATAAAGGTAAAATAACTCTACAAATATTGTAACCTGTAAAAAGGAGAGTGCCTTGTATTTTTACTTTTGAGATCTTTTATTAAACTTTGAAAAGGGAAAAGGGAAGAAGTTTGAAGAAAGTAAAAAAGAACAAAAGGAAAGAGGGCTGAAACAAATAGAAGATGAGAGAAAGAAGGCAAACAAACTAAGCAAGAATCAAAACCAAAGAAAGGGGAGAATAGGGCAGCCAACTAAGAAGCTAAGAGATGAACAAAATTGAGGAAAACGGGGCAGCGAAAGAGGAAATAAGTGGCTGTTATAAACTATGCAAAATGGGACAGTGAACAAAAAGTGGCCAAAAAGGCCAAAAACAAGGTTCAAGAGGGTCCAAAAATTTGGGCAAAAAAGAGGCAAAAAGGGGAAGAAAGCTAGGGCACACTAGGGCTGTCGAAAAAGAGAAAAAGGGATGGTAAAAAAGGTACTAATAGGGCAGCGATGAAAAAGAGGTAAAATAAACAAAGCAAAGCGACCGGCAGAAAAGAGATTAAGAAGAGGGACAATGGGAAGTTTTTTGCAGCTTAATTCCTTAGTTTTTTTGCAAGTTTTCCCACTTAACCTGTCATGGAGAGAGAAAAAACCAGCGAGCTATTTACTTGCAAAATGATGGGTTAAACAATAGAATATACTACAAAAATACACCTACCATTTGAGCAAAATATATGAACCTTGTGTTACTTCAAATACCAACTAGATCTAAGAGAAAGAACACTTCCTAGTTCTAGAAATGGAAGCAAGTAGATGCAAAAGATTTATTTTATAGATCAAGATACTACTTGCAACATAAAATAAAATAATGAGAAAATTTGACTTAAGGGTGAATGGAGAAGATGAACCACTTGGATCTTGAATCCCTAAAATCACTTTGGATCCCAATGGCATGCAGCTGCTAGGTACATATGCTTTGCTCCAAGAAGAGTAGATGCAACTTAGCTCAGCCTCTTACTTGGTACAATGAAGTGATCTGCAAAACAATCTTATAAACTTGGCAACATGGGGGTTAAAACATGTATTATTTACTAATCAAATCTCAAAAGCATGAAATACAACTGAATAAAACAATGCTCTTTGAGGGTTTTGAAAGTAAATGAAATAAACAGGTAACTTGAAGCTACAAATAGCTATTCCTACGTGCTTATAGAAGCCCTCTAAAGCATGTATTAATACCCACACATTATCAAAAGTAAAGAAACTAAAACAATTTCACCTCATTAGCAGGAACATATGCACCCAGGATCCACACAACATGAGCCTCCAAAGCCTTTCTTTATTACAAAATAGGTTGCATAAGAGCAACAAGCATTACAATATTTTACCAGAGGTTCTTTACATCAATCATCCACACTGATAAAGCTGAAAGAGCCTCTATTTATACAATGAGAGAGTGCTAAAACCCTAAAACCAAACCTCAAACCCTAACCAGCCTGGCCACCAAACAGAGGTCCAAACCTAAATTGGAGAACCGGGAGTGAGGGGAGGCCTCCACCCAAGCAAGGCGCCCCCACTCCAACCCTAAACACTGAAATCCACCCATAGATGAGCCCACACGTGTGGAAGGCGCCCTCAGGAGAGAGAGGGGCGTGAGCTGCTGAAGGAGGCACCCTGCTGCATGGGAAAGCTGCCTGCTAGGTCTGGAAGCCTACTTTGTTAGGTCTGGGAAGCCTACTGATGGTGTAAGCTTCAGTCTTCACCTCGATCAAATCAGCGGACCAATGAGAACTCTCCATATCATCTTTAGCTAGAGATGACATGTCTGATAACTGATAATAAATTAATTGCTCTCTTAATGATGACTGAAGCTGAGTTATGATAACTCCAATCATCATAAGTGCTCCATGAGATGTCATTTAGCCTTTTATTTTACTGAATTTGGGTTAATTTGGAGAGTTTTATTTTTCTCCAAAATAATCATTTTTTAATAAAAATTCATTTCTTTACTCAAAACTGACTTTTTTGAGAAAAAAGGCATTATTTGTCCGGTTGTTGATCCGAAAGTTGGTTCTGACTGGCTGGCTGATCAAGAATGATTTTTGGCTTAAGGTTAGAGCCATCGATCACTGAATTCGAAGTCCGGATGACCGACTTACCACGAACGGGTTTTTTCCATTTAATTTATCGAAAAATTAACCCAAAAAACTTAAGAAAAGTAATTAAAAAATAATTTTTCACTGTTCGAAAAAGATTTTTTCGAAAATTTTTTATGTGTCCAGATGACTTAGGACATGACCATGATCTATCTAAATAATGTCTAATAGGCTTATAACACTCAGTTGGGCTCTAATAAAACCCCAAGGCCCAGAATTCAACATCGAGCATTCTAGCTTTGGAGGAAGCGGGAGAAAACCTCGTCAATTATACTCTGCTGAAGGCAAAGCATAATTGTCTGGGGCAAAAAACTCCCTGGAATACCCTATTTGAGATTCTATGTCTCAGGAGACCGAACCACTCAAAAATATCCTACTAGCAAATTTTATTACAAACCCCGCGGGGCCATGGTCAAAATTATTCAAATAAAAAAGTGACTAGCCAATATTGGCTAGACTAGTAGACGGATCAACTGATACACTGGAATCAGAGTTTGAACAAGTCTGTCAACTGGCAGCTCCTCAGGTAACCCAACTATGCTACAAAAAAGTTGGTAACATATATATATAGTTTTTAATATATTGTTATTTATATGTATTTTTTATAGTTTAATCATTATTTATATTATTTTTAATTTTTTATGTATATAACAATCTCCTCCGCTCGGAAGAAGAAGTGGTGATCCAAAAGTACCTTCTTTGACCTATTGAAGATCATGACCTTGGTTTTACCCAGGTTGATTGTCAACTTTCGAAGATCACAAAAAAGTGGTAAAGCATCTAGTTGTCTCTAACGACCCTCCAAGGATGAGGCTAAGAGGACTACCTCATTAGAAAAGAGCAAAATAGATATCAAAACCTGGTGGAGGAGGAGGCATCCATCCCCTTCTTGGATATGCTCATGTAGGAAATACTCTGACGCGTCAATGTAGATACCAAACAAGGTGGGGGACAAGGGGTATCAATATTTTACCCCAATGATGCTCCTAATGAAGTCAGATACCCCATGAGTTGAGAAGGCGATCAAGGATGGACTCATACAGGAACATGATGGTTGTCAAAAGTGTCTTGGAAAGACCAATGTCCCTGAATCTCTGAAATAAGACCTCCCAATGGACGAATTCAAAAGCCTTTCAAAACTCTACAAAGTAATAGTAAACTTTTGAAAAGTAATGTCATGCCTCCTCGATGATAGCTCGAAGTGTGAGTATGTGATCTAAGGTCTAGTGTGTAGGGAAAAATCTAGCCTGCCCCTTGGCTATAAGGTGTCTCTTCTTAAGTTGTCTAGAGAGCTTCAAATGGAAGACCGTGGCATAGAGTTTCGAGAATGTCTAACCCACCATAATCATCATCTAGTTATTAGGATCCGCACTATGACCTGATTTGTGGATTGGGCGAATGATGTTGGTGTGACCAATATGATGGAAAACCTATAAAGACAACATGGTTAAATAGATCTACAATGTAGTTGTCTAAAGCAATGTTGCAAACATCGTCTCGGGAAAAAAAACGCCAGGGTCCGGAAAACATCGTTTTGGAATATCTCAAGACCACATCGGCAATATATCAACAAACTTAAAAAATTACAAAAATATTCTTTTTTTCAATTTTTTAAACATCTAAAGGAACAAGAACATCAAATAAATACTTTGCCACATGAATATGGAAAGAAAACTGATATATAAGATATATAAGATGTCTAGTGATACCTCAGACATCAAAAATGAATCGTGTCATGTCCTAAATCCTAAATCATCAAAAAATATAATAAATGCATCTCATGAGTCATCTACAACGAAATCAAGTAAATAAACTATCGGTTCCAATGTGTGATGATGCCTCCTCCTTGGCTCTCCTCCTTCGCTCTATAATTTGCAAATGATAAAAAAATCAAGTGAAAGCCGACTTTAAAACCCCTATACTGGGCCAGCCAATTTTTGACAATTTTATCTGATTTTGAGCCAATTGTTTCCTCTAATTTTTTACCGAAAACTCGGCTTGCAGTTCCTATCGCTATTTTTCACAATGTGGCCAATTTTATGGCAATCTTTGCAACACTAGTCTAAAGCATGAAGACTGTGTTTGAAGAATTCTACTTGAAACACGTCCTCATCAGTAGCTTTGTTGCAATTCATCTCCCAAGCCACATCTCAGATGTCCTGAATAGAGAATAAGTAGCATGAAGGGGGAGGAGATGTAACACTAATCAAGGGCTACCCAAGGATATCATAAAAAGCGACGATATGGGAGGACATGGAACTAGGATGCAGATTAGGTGGGAGGGAGGAACGGCAGGGGAAGATGATGCGCCAAAATTGTTTAGGGAAGGTGTTGAGGGAAGCATATAGTTCATGTCTCCTTCATGAGATAAAGAGATGTTTCTTATAGCATATGAGGCAGCAGTAAGAAGCTTTGAGCTAGGGTAGGGGAAATGTTATGGGAAAAGACATGCCGAACTTGCGTATGAAGATATTTACAGTCTGCATCATACCACTAGTTCATGGGGCATGAGCCAAGTTAGGGCACGAGAGCTACAATAGGTGACGTGGGGATCGGATCTGAGAGTTGCTTCCCAAATTGTGGACGAAAGGCATGCATATTTGTGTTGAATTTTAATCCAATTTTAAATCCTTGATAATTATTTCACAATAATTCAATCATACATTTATTTCATTCCACAATTTCATTGCATATCATTATTCACTTGCAACGGAAAATAAAACAAGGATCA
Source organism: Pseudotsuga menziesii (assembly GCA_001517045.1). Classification (NCBI taxonomy): domain Eukaryota; kingdom Viridiplantae; phylum Streptophyta; class Pinopsida; order Pinales; family Pinaceae; genus Pseudotsuga; species Pseudotsuga menziesii. The sequence continues at coordinate 624,192 of LPNX010336541.1, read as the reverse complement.
TTAAAAGATAACCATGCACAAGAGACACAACGAATTTACCTTGGGAAACCCAAACGGGAGAAAACCCAGCAAACTTTTCTCATAAGAAATAAATCCAATTCAAGTACAATACCAAATATGAAGTTGAGCCCTCGCACAAGATGAGGTTCGCCCTCCTTCACAAGAAACCCTAACAAGGGTAGATAATCTTCCAAGAGAATAAGAGAACCCCAAAAATTATATTTCTTGCCTTTGTTAGGCCTTCCTTGGAGATTCGCACTTGTGGAGAGAAGATGCGATGTGTGAATGTGTCAAATGAAGTGTGAGAACACTTCTATTTATATTCTTTAGTTGACTTGATTTACACTCTTAATGTGGACTTGTACTTTTGTCTTCTAGTGCCAAGTCCCCCCTTTTATTGGGGTATTTTTCGCTTTCTTGTCTTCCACTTTCTCTAGGACTTCTTCAATGGATTGTCTTAACTTCTTTAGTTATTTTTTCATCATAGAAAAGTTCTCCTCATTGATGTCTAAATCCTCACATGCCAATCAAATTCTTCCGTAGAGCTCTAATCTTGATTTGACCATACTCTATGAAGTCCTAGACATCTCCTTAGAGCCAATGTCAAATACAACACTAGATTAGACTTTGTCTATATCACAAGGGATGAAATCCCTTATCACATAGACAAGTCAACTCACTCTACTAGAATAGATCACTTCCGTTACGGAGCACTTCCACATAGAGTATGCAATGTGGCCTCTAGCCTTCAAACACTCATAGTCAATCCACATGACTAGATAAAGGCTAAGCATCCAATCCTCAATACACATAGTCAATACATATGACTAATTAGGGCTATGAAGGGGCCATTCTCTACCTGGGTTGCGAACCTATCTGGGAGAATGATCTACAGAATGTTTGCCTAATGTTGGAACCATGGAGAACATCAACACTCCCTCTCAGCAAGGTAGAAATTCTACATCACGCCAAGTCGCTTACATGGTGAGAATTTCCATCAATACTACATCTATATTGCATTTGCATTTGTACGGTACCTATACTACATCTACATCTACATCTATAAGGTACATGTACTACATCTGTGTTTGTGTTGGATCTGTACTGCAACTGCATTTGTACTATGTCTGTATTGTAACTACATCTGACGATTCATCTAGGTCATCCATCACTAACCAAATCATCATGATCATTTTCTCGTGAGTGAACATTCATTCGCTCGTCTGTAAAAAGCATCTCAATGTCTAGACCATTCATCTTGCATGAGCGTCTGCCGCTTATCTGTCGGATCATTACAATGCCTAGGCCACTCACCTCATGTGAATGTCTGCCACTTAATTGTAGGATCATTACAATGCCTAGGCCATTCACCCAATGTGAATGTTTGTCGCTTATTTGTAGAACCATCACGGTGTCACCCATCCATCAATACTCCCTCTTATTCAAAGAGGCATTCTCTATCACACCAAACTTGACCCTGAAGTATACAAACTTTTCCTTGGACGGGGGCTTGGTGAGAATGTCGGTTATTTGCTAGTTTATGGATATGTACTAGAGCTTCACTGCTCCCTTCTGAACCATGTCTCGGATGAAGTGGTATTTGATCTCCAGATCAAATAGTCTTGTGATATTGACTGCAATTTGCTCTACTTCTATTGTACTGAGTGCCACAGAAATCTGCTTCCCGCTAATTGAGGACATTATAATTGATCCAAGCTTAAGCAACATCCCAAGATGCCCTTTTTGTCCATTGCACTCCTCTCAATCAGAATCTGTATATCTTTTGCAACTTCACTTAATCACTTGAGACATCTCTTAAATCATATCCAAATGTACCATGCAGGTACCTCAGTACATGCTTTGTTGCAACCCAATATCCATGCATTAGCTCAACCATAAACTGGCTCAGGTTGTTCACTGCAAAGCAAGTATCAGACCCAATGTTAACCAGGTACGCCAAGGATCTAGTCAACTATCCACCAAATCTGAATCTGAAGCAAAATCACTCAGCTTCTCCATATTTTTCATCATAGTAGGATCAATCAAATATGAATCTGAAGTAGAATCACTCAGCTTCTCCTTATGTGTGCAACAAGGGATCCACCGGATCTGAATCTGAAGTAGAATCACTCAGCTTCTCCAGATCTGTCTCCAAAGGTACAGTCATAGACTTGCAGTCCATCATCCTCAATCTCTCAAAATCTCAACTATGCACTCCCTTTGTGTGAGGAAGATCTTATCTGGTCTCTACCATACTTCTAATCTCAAGAAGTACTGTATCAGGCTAAGACCCTTCATCTTCAACTCAGAGGCCAACTCCCTCTTGCACTCTACACTAAGCTTCTATGTTCCCACAATGGAACAGATCATCAATCATACAACACCAAGATGACATGTTCACCATCAACAACCTTGTAGTAAAGGTTGGAATCCACATCATTCTCGGTGAAGTCCAAGCTCATCAAGTAAATGTTTATCCTAACATACCAAGTCCTAGGTACCTACTTGAGTCCGTATAAAGTCTTCTTTATCATCGACAAACTATGCTATAGCTACTCCCTCTATGTGGGAGCATACTGTTCCCTCTAGATTTGCACTCTCTGCATATAATTATTTTCTCCCTCTGCATCTAGACTCTCTGCACTCTCTACATCTGAGTATCCTACACTAAAGCAACATGTTGCCTTCTTCACTTGTTGATCTTTGTGTATTCATTTGTGTCATCTCCACTAAGTGGTTTTACTGAGTCAAGCCTCCTTCTCTCTCAAGAACATTGAATACTATCCATGATTCCCTCTGAGTCTGCAAACTGACTGTCCTTCATGAGTCATCTCCGATGCTGATCAGAACTGCATGTTTGATCTAGGAGATCCACTTGGAAGTCATCATTGACTTCCCTTCTAATCTCGAAACTATCTCCCTAGAAGTATCACTAGCTAAGTCACCTGACACGAGGACACGAGAATACAAGTGTCTAACATGGACACGGTGACCCCCAGAATTAGGACACGGAGGACACGTTTTATATATATAGAGAGAGAGAGAGAGAGCGACATTTAGATACAATTTTTTGTAGAAACTAGAACATAACAAATATTCAATGGAAATTACAATTAATACACATTATACATTCACAAATCACAATGCATATGCCAATGATAGACCTAACTGAAACCCCTATTAGCAAAAAGGATAGGCCTCACTCCACTATTGAAACAAGGGAAAAAGGTTGGTGATTGGATTCCCCTACCCCCACTATTGAATGCCCGCGAGAGGCCTCAGAAAGCCAACCAAAATAGGACTATTTCTATTTGATTAGATTACATGGATGGGGGCCACACCCTATTATTATCTTTTCTCGTTACTAAGCACCTTATATATTTTAGATTATGCCACGTACAATGATGATGCCACTTAGATTGAATGTCATGGGTAGGAATAGAAGTAAGGGGTAACCTCCCCTATGTGAAATGAATCCCCTTGTGATGTTGTTTGTGGAATATGCCCCCACAAAATACTTATTGGCTGGCTCCCTGACTTGGTTTGAGAGGCTAAGAGCCAAACAATGTAATACGTAAATGTACATGGAAGAAAGATAAAAATACATCATAATTAAGAACCAAACAATGTCATATGTAAATGTATATAGAAAAATAGTAAAAATACATCACAAACTGCAGACAAAGAAGGATGACAAACATGGGGGGCTATAATTCCATCGATGCAATGGGTTCTCATAGACTCATAAAATTTCTCATTAAGTCATCAAAATCAAAATGTTTTATTACATAGATGTCGGAATCATATTTCTCATTAAGTCATCAAAAACAAAATGTATTACATAGATGTTGGAATGCCACCAAAAAATACAAAAAGGGGTAGATCACTATGGAAAACCTTCTAATGCTCTTCATTTGCAAAAAAAAAACCTCTTAGAGCTCAAGCCTCACTAAAAAAATGTGAATGAATGAAGATAAAATTGTTTTTTTACAGTTTTGTCAGGTTAAAAGTGTCTTGTTTTAGGGACACGATGACCTGTTTTTAGGACACGTCCTAACACGATGTCCATATTTTAGACATGTCCTAAAAAAAGACACATCTAAAACAAGTGTCCCACACCATGTCAAGACGTGTTCGTGTCCGACACGATGACACGCGACACGGTTTCCTATATGGACATGTCCGGTATCATAGATTACTAGGAGTTGCATGCCTTCTTGCATCTCGCAAGGTGTCACGAAGCTATGCTAGCCTCTTCCTAATCATGTATGATCTCTCAGCAGATCCACTGGTTCTGCTAGCTCTACTGTCTTGTCCTGATAATCAAAAGGATGATCATTGTACTAGAGGGACACTCATTCTTCAGAGCTTCCTGCTCCTCATTATCAAATTTCATGTGAAACCGTCTAGATCTATTGAAGGTTATTGTTTTCGTCTTCTTCTTCCTTGGCACATGGGTGTATATTGGACAACCAAATATCTAGGATTCTTGTCCTTCCAATATCTGGTGAGGACATTTAATTTGAGCATAATTGTCGTACTAGATATATCACAGATCATCATCTCTACAATCTTTACAATGGACATTATCTGTAACACATGACAGAAATGTCCACAAGGGTTAACCAGTACTAAATTAATCAGTTATGTTATTTCAGTTGGGGTTGGCTTACAATCATCCATGTGAAAGCGACGAAGAAGATCACATGCATACTTAGACTTAGAAAAATTCAAATTAAGCAACTAAAACTTATTACACAAAGTATAATAATAATAATAATAATTAAGTTGATTTAATTTAAAGCAAGCAGGAGAGCGAGCAAGGAAGAAAAGCATGCAAGCAGGGCATGCCTCAAAGTTGAGAAATTCTTTTTTATGATGAATTAAAGTAGCCCGGTAGTCAAGTGAGTCAGGCTCGACATCCGACAGAGAATGTTGTAAGGCTAGCCAAACAAAAGCAAAGCACTTAGAATTAAGCAACTAAAACATATTACACAAAGTATAAAATAATTATCTTTGTTTGTTTTGTTGGCTCCCTCTTAATCTCTGCCTCCTTGCAAAAATCACTGGAGTTTCTAGAAGTGTACTCTTCTCCATCGTCTGATCTGAAGGCTTGATCTTCTTCTTCGTCAAGTCCTGAACTTCTTAGAACTTGCTGAAATATTCATCTTAGGTCTTCATGTCTTTTGGAGAGAATCATACATATTACAAGGAGACATCCAAGGATGTCACTGTCATCGGTCTGCATGTGTCGAAATACACTAGATCCAAGATCCCCTTAGATCTACTATCATTATTCTGAAAGATCCCTTGGAATTCTTGTCAAGTGTGTATAACCCTTGCAAATACCTTCATGTTCTAATTTAAGCTTTTGGAATACTTAGAAGTACTCTTTGCAATCTTCATCAAAACTGTCTTTTTTTTCTAAGGTGGAAGCTTTTCAACATTATGTGCATGTTTCCTTTCCTTTCCTTTTCTTTTGATGACATTGATAAACAAGGTGATCAATTATATAACAATTGTAACATTTGATCTTTGAAAGGTCCTTCTCTTGTTTTGGAGTCGATCTCCTATTTTCCTTCTTCTTCTCATTTTGAATTGTCAAGTGTTTGGAAGCATCATTGTCTACCGACCTGATATCACTATTATTTGTAATAGTGCCATTAAGAGCATAAACAAAAGAATATTGGAGTTCATCTACAACATCATCCAACCTTTCTACTATGGACACCATCTTGACAAAATCTGAAAATCTAAGCTAGAAACCCTGGCAGGAGCTAGGTCAAAAGTGAAGTTTAGCAAAGATGAAATTTGCCTCCACAAATAGATGTGCCCTCCTAGGGCGAGCTCCAGAACACTACTTTTCAGTCCAATATGTGGCCAAAAAAGTTCAAAACTAGAAGCCCTAGTTTCTTGATTCCAACATAAATTAGGTCAAAATTGAAACTTGTCAAAATTAATATATGACTCCACAAATAGATGTGCCCTCCTAGGGAGAGCTCCAATATGCTAAGATTGAACCCAATGTGTGGTCAGAAAGGCTCAAAACTGAAAGCCCTAGATTCTTGACCCTAACAGAAATTAGGTCAAAACTGAAATTTCCTTCCACAAATAAGTGTGCCATCCTAGGGTGAGTTTCACTATGTTATTTTCAAGTCCAAACTATGGAGAGAAGTGTCCAAACTTGGAAGCCCTAGTTTCTAGATTAGGGCACAAACAGACTCTGGAAATGGCTTCTATTCAGAACTTCTCTGATACCATGTTGAATTTTAATCCAATTTCCAATCCTTTAGAATTATTTCAGAACAATTCAATCATACATTTACTTGATCCCACAATTTCATTGCATATCATTATACACTTGCAGCGGAAAATAAAACAAGGATCATTGAAAGATAACATGCACAAGAGACACAAAGAATTTACCCTGGGAAACCCAAATGGGAGAAAGCCCAACAAACTTTTCTCAGAAGAAATAAATCCAATTCAAGTACAGTACCAAATATGAACTTGAGCCCTTGCACAAGATTAGGTTCTCCCTCCTTCACAAGAAACCCTAACAAGGGTAGATAATCTTCCAAGAGAATTAGAGAAAAAGAGAGCCCCAAAAATTATGTTTCTCGTCTTTGCTAGGCCTTCCTTGGTGATGCACACTTGTGGAGAGAGAAGATGTGATGTGTGAATGTGTCAAATGAAGTGTGAGAACACTTTTATTTATATTCTTCAGTTGACTTGATTTGCAGTCTTAAGGACGAGTTGTACTTTTGAGGCTTCTAGGGCCAAGTTCCCCCTTTTACTAGGGTATTTTGCCCTTTCTTCTCTTCCACTTTCTCTGGGACTTCTTCAATGGATTGTCTTGACTTCTTTGGTTATTTCTTCATCATAAAAAAGTTATCATCGTTGATGTCTAACTCCTCACATGTCGATCGAATTCTTCTGTAGAGCTCTAATGTTGATTTGACCATACTCTAAGAAGTCCCAGACACTCCTTTGAGCCAATGTCAAATACAACATTCGATTAGACTTTGTCTATATTACAAGGGATGAAATCCCTTATCACGTAGGCAAGCCAACTCACTCTACTAGAACAGATCAGTCCCACTACGGAGCAATCCCACATAGAGTATGCAATGTCCTCTAGCCTTCAGACACTCACAGTCAATCCACATGACTAGATAAAGGCTAAGCATTCAAGCCTCAATAAATATAGTCAATACATATGACTAATTAGGGCTACAAAGGGCTCGTTCTCTACCTGGGTTGCGAACCCATCTGGGATAATAATCTGCAAAATGTTTGCTTGATGGTAGAACCATGGAGAACATCAACAATTTGGGGAATGTTGAATCAAGAGAGGAAAATTGGGAATCAAAATGAATCATTTGGTGAAGGTGAGATGAGAAAATATCTGGGTCTAACTCATTAAAGAGGATAATGGTCCGAAGTGGGCCCGAGGGTGGGGGGTTAAGGGGAAGAGGGGCTCAACACAAAAGGAGAAAGAGAGGAGGGCATGATTGGCTAAATGGATGGGAGCTACCAAGAGATCTGTTATAAATGGGAGTATGGTCTGACTAGTCATGACATAATCAACTACACTACCCCCCTTATTGTATGGAAAGCACGTGAAGTGACCAAAATCGAGGAAGCAAGAGAGGTCATTCAAGATCAGCAACACGTGAGATTCACAAGTTGTAATAAATTCCTACCATAAGTTGTAATGAGTCCCAAAGCATCTTCAAACATTTAGTGAAGCCCCACTAACTGGGGCTCCATCTCAACAGCACAGAACACATCCTCAAAGTGTTTGTGAAGAGGGATCTTGAGAGCTCTAGTACGAGCATTGAAGTCACCCAAGAGGATGACCACTCCCATTGTTGAATACTAAGATATGCCAACATAAATATCAAGGTATGGATTCCCGTTGAACCACTATGAATAGCAAACAACAAAGAGACTGGGGGGAACTAACAAACTGCAATATAGATGTATCTTTGAAGGGGAGAAGACCCTCTAATTTGAATCCACATGAACCTAGCAAACTCTTTTGCGGCAACCAACAAAACTCTGCTCTGGAGGGAGTCCCTAGTCAAGTAAGCTACCCTGACTAAGCCCTGACACTACTTAAGCGCCTAATCTCATATCTACAAACCAAAATCTAATGATATCGTGTAATGTCCATGAGAGGCTAGACAAGGCTAGCATAACTCCCAAATACCAAACCATTTAACTACTACATTAAATAAACCGTTATTACATCACTTTATTATTAGGGCCTTATTATACACCTAAGTCGTAATTAATATGTCTAAGCTCTATTTATTTATTAGGGCCTTATTATACACCTAAGTCCTATTTTTCATTTGTAGTTCACCTACCCCCCAGCGGGGCTTTCTACGTCCACAGGAACAAGTCATAGGGGACCCACCCAAAGGGGCCTCACCCCATTCACTCTGATTATAGAACTAACCCGATGGGGACGACAAATGAGGCCCTTATATAGCAAGGTATAGCCACCCACGGATTTGACCCTGAGACCTTCTGCTCACAACTTACAGCACTCAACCACTTGAGCTAGCCCACTGGGCTATACACGTAAGTCCTATTAATTTGTCTAAACTCTATTTATGACCATTATCTTTAAGACCCTCCCATAATGGTCATTTTACATGCGTGTTCAAGCACAAGAGAGCAAAGATTAGGGCAAGCAAGATGTTTGCAGCCTATTACCCTTCATATTGTATGAGGCCTTACACTTGCAAATTTTCCATGGCGACTATGATTTTCATCATAACGCATTTCTACTTATAATTCTCATCACAAATCTCAAAGGCTTGCAAGATGATACTAATGTGACATTTGATGGATAAGGGGGGCATTATTATTGGTTCACGCACTTTTCTTGACACTTCCCTTATAGTATTGTAGACCAATGTCGCCAATGGGTGTGAGGTGTCTAGAGGGGAGTTGTGATTTGCACACTTACTAAATCATTGCCCCCCAGAGCATGTCAACGAGAGGAGATATTTTAAATGGATTGTAGTGGTACAACTTGGAATGATGATTTCTACTTTCTTCATTGAAGGCTTATTCATCATGGTATGCAGTTATTTCAATTGAGTACTATATTTCTAAACCCTTGGTTCCTATAGTGATACAATGTTCCCTGGTGGTGGAACACCCTAGGTGATTTTAACAGTTTGGTATTGTTGTGATATCTATTGAAGGTTATTCACATGGTGGAGTAGAGCACTCCCCTTCTTGTATCATCTTTCACATAATAGGAGGCATGGAATATTCCACATTGCACATGTTTTTGGGTTGACACAAGTCTCTATAATGATTTAGCTAACGCCCTTGGATTTATTAACTTATCTAGCACATGGATGGCACATGTCATATGCTTAATCATCACTTGAGTGGAGCGCTCCTATCTTTGATTCCATTGAGGGTGGCGCACCCCAGTTCATGGAGATAGTGTATTTGACTTATTTGCCCCACCTCAATGAGCGATACACTGAATTTTAATTGATGGAAAATATGTTAGAAGTTTAAAGTTACACTTGGCACATTATTTGAGGTTGTCTCCTTCTTAGAGGGCATTGTGATAGTTATATAGATTGACTAGCACACATTTCCATGCTATTTTCTCTTTGAAGAGTGTTTATTGCTTCCTGGAGAGAGCGTCGGGGTCCACTTGCATGTTTCATGGTGTTGGTTGGAGAAGATAGGGCTTTGATCCCTTATTCTAATGGGGTACTCCTCTTATTTTATTATTTTGGGGCACATGTAGAGGCAAGGGTTTATTACATTGATACGTCCTCTCAACAAACCTTAGTGATTTGTCCTTATTTTAATAGACCACTTCCTTCATGGGAGTATTTTAATATATTGAGAGATTTATTGGAGCGCACTGAAGAGTTTTCATAAACATGTATTGTCACAGTTTAGTTAGCAAACTCCCACAACCCGTTCTCCATGAGAACTAGAGTGACCTTCACCTTCCAAGGGTTGTAGTTGGAAGCTAAGTCACAGGATTCGGCGAATTTGAACCTTGAGGTTCGAAATTCGCCGAATTTTAAAAACGAATTTTATTGAATTTGAATTTTATCGAATTCGAATGTAAAGGCGAATTTAATAAAAAATCGAAAAAAATCGAAAAAATTTGAAAAAAAACTCAAGAATTTTAGTTTTATTGTTTATTTTTTAAGCTATTTAAGCATGTCGCATAATATATTTCATTATATATATATATATTCGAATCTCAAGACAAATCTCAAACGAACCTCATCCAAAAATTCGAATTCGAACTGAATCAAATGGTTCTCGAACTCGAATTCAAATTCGAACCATGTGATTTAGGTTGGAAGCACCCTCCAACAGGTCTTCATGCCTTAAACTCGTTGCGACCATCAGAATTTTAACGAAAACCTGTTGCCCATTACTCAAACTCTGCCTAAAGCTACGCACAGCCTACTGCTACTATCTGGGGTCTATCTAAGACTACCCGAACCTCTCAACCCACTGCTCACTGTTTTTTGAGAAATTTTTTGGGCATTGTCTGGCTATCCTATGGGCTGCCCGAAACTTTCATGGGATGCATGCCCCCAGCTTCCAAAGGTTATCATACTACTCTGGGATGTCTGGTCGCTACCCTGCAACGACTTGTTCGCGGTTATGTTGGCTTGACTGGTGGTTGTGCTCTGCCAGCGTTGGCAACTGCAAATTCTCTGTACCCACGTCTGCAACTCACGGCCTCTCCTAGCTCTACCTCAACCATAGCCGCATCAACCTAACTACTTCCTATGTTGTTGCCTTTCCTTCACGCCACCCACAACTCTCTCCCTACTCCCCACATCTCTCGCGCCTAGATCCAGCGGTTGTTGTTCCACGCAACAGTTGTCCTTCCTCCGAGCTTCCTCTGCCTTCCACAACCCGCGTCCACCACTGCACTCACGCAGCGTCCTCCTCGCACATTGCTCCGCTGTCACCCTACTGCCTATCTGTCCAAGCCACTTTCATGCTGCTTCCTCTTGTCGGTCGCTTCTCCCCCCAACAGCTGCCTGCTACAACTCACCCATGCCTTTCCTACTAGCATACTATAGTACCCACATCCTAGCTTCCTCTGCCCCCGACTTCGATTGTAGCACCCACGTCCCATCTCCTGCATAGGCCAATCTTTGTTGTCAACTGCTCGGCCTCACTCAAGCCCTCCAATGACTACAAACTCAATTCACGCCTCAGCACCACAACTAATCTCCCAACTCATGAAGACATACAGGATTGTACGCTACTATACAACGACTGTAAGGTGGTCATACATCCCTTTCCCTTCTTTTTTTTATTGTTGTAAAGTCTAAACCTTAAGTCAAATCGATTTCCTCTTTGGAGTTAAGCAGGCCCTGATACCATGTTAAATTTGTTGGTCAGTTGAATGAGTTTGTTTGTCATTGATGTAAACATGGAGTTTGTTGGTCAGTTTTGTTTGCCATTGATGTATACATGGAGTTTGTGATGTAAACATGTCATTGATGTAAACATACATCAAACTTATGATTCCAAAGTTCTAAGCTATCAAACTTATGATTTCAAAGTTCCTCTTCTAAATATTGGCGCAAACATATGATTCCAAAGTTCTAAGCTATCAAACTTATGATTCCAAATTTCTTTTATAATATGAATTTGAAATTATAAACTCTGTTAAATATTGGCACCTCATCTCATATTCTTTGCAAGAACCCAGAAATGATTAGCGTTGACAAATAGTTAGGGTGAACCCAAAAATGATTAGCATTGACAAATAGTTAGGGTTTTTTCACGTTTTGTAATCTCTGCTGAGATTTGGTTTACACAGTTTTGATAATCGTATCTAATTGTTTCGAGGTTGAAGTGCAAGTAAAATTAATGTATGGATGTGTTGTAAGATGAGAAAATGGTATGTGTGTGCGCAAAAGTAAAGAAAACGGATGTACTCTGTCTTGAATTGAAATAAAAATTTGAATCGGTGTACACAAAAAACGCAAAAGTGTTTAACTTGGTAAATCTATTGTAGAAGAGATCAATACTGCATTGGTCAAAGAAATAAAGGTATGCATTGAATATTTGTTATAAACTAACCTGACACGAGGACACAGGACACGAAGGACACGGGGATTCGAGTGTCCGACACGGACACAGTGACCCTAAGAATCAGGACACATAGGATACGTTATATATATATATATATATATATATATATATATTTTAAAAATTATATATATGAAAATTTAAAAGTATAGACATATAGCTCCAAATTTTTACAAATATTCAATATAAATCAGAATCAAGCCTTCAAATGTTCTTCACCTGCAAAAAAAACCACTCTTTGAGCTCTCCCAACATTTGCAAATGACAAAATATAAGTGAAAAATCGTTTTTAAAGAGGGCCCAGCCATCTTTTTTTCGGTTTGAGTGTCCTGTTTTTGGGACATGTAGTGACAGTCACAGGACACGAGTGTCCGAACAGGGGACACGTAGCCCAAAACTAGCGTGTCCGGTTTCTTAGGTTATAAATCAACACACGTTTAAGTATATGAATGCGTTAGATGTTGTATTATAAATTCCTCTTTGACACAGTTAGTATTGTTTGAGTTGAATACATTTCATGCGCGTTAAGATAGAGGAAGTATTGCATGGCTCTTTGGATAGAATACTCTTCCTATGTGTGTTCATATAACTCTGGATTGATAAATAAGGCAAGAAAGTTGTCAACAGAATTAAGAAATGAAATGATTTGCAGAGCTTTGAAACGTTAATAAGTTTACTATAGACTGAAGAAACAGAGTAGTCATTTTGATCATTGAAATAAAGTAGATGTTATGCATGATCTGTGTTATGCTGAGAGTAATTAGATACTAAATGCAAACAAATTAAGAAAGAATTTATATCACTAATTACAGGCATTGAAGTTCTAAGTTTTATATAAAATACTTGTTGCATAAATGAAGATGTTTTGAGACAGAGTTACAGAGTTAATTTGACAGAGAGATTTTGACAGAGAGGTTTCGATAGAATTGCATTTGACAAAATTGTTCTTGATAAAGTTTATATTTGATACATTTTGGGTTTGAAAAAGATAACAGGTTTTAGCTTGAAAGTTTGTGAAACAAGTTGGTGTTTGTGCTACAGGGAGGAAGGGAGGAGCTAGAGAAGACTATAAGTCTTCAATACAAGTTGATGCTTGTACAAAGGAGTAGAAGCTTCTTTTCAATAGATGCTGAAGAAACAGAGGTAGCTGCCTCATTTGAGTTATTGACTCAAATAAAATTGATGTATTGAGAAGTTGATGCTTGCCCTACATCTAAAGAAAGAGGTTTTTTCCCTTTATGGGTTTCCTCATGAAAAATTATGTGTCTCAGTGTTTATGGATTGATTAATTGTTTTGCCTTATTTTAAAAGGAGTTAAAACTTAAAAAGTAAATTCTGGTACCTAACTGATTCACCCCCTCCCCCTCAGGTATTTTGTCTTGTCCAACAAAATTCTCATTACTAGATCTAATCTTCGATCTCAATAATTTACTAATTAAATTATAATTGAAAATACACTGATAATTTAACTAATAACACTGAAAAATAAACAAGAAATCATTCACACATTTGACACACTTGTTTAGCCTAGAAAACCCCAAAGGAGAAATCAGCAAACTGATGATTTTATTAAGATAAAATCATGGGCTCCCATCCTAGGATAATGGCCCATTGATGAATAATACAAAGACAAAAATATAGCTTATCACACCTTAAGCTCAATCCTTGGATCTTACTATCTACTAATCCCTTTGTTGCCCCTTGCTCCTTTCCTTTGACCCTGCCCCAACACACTTGGCTGAAAGTCCTTGTCTAACCAATCAATGAGATATCACTCACTTTGTGTGGTTGTTGTGTCTTCCCCTCTCCTTAGGCTTCCTTTTATAACTTCTCAATTACCAAAACCCTAACCCTCAATTTCCAAAGTGATCGATGGTTGAGATTAGATCTCAACCTCACTTAAGATCAACAGTTGTGACTTAATCTTAAGTTCACTTTTCGTCATTGGCCAACATTAAGTTAATTAATGTTTTTTTTTAAAGTTAGACTTAATAAAGACATACAAAAGTCACTTGCTCTCTCAAATAAGTCCCTAGAGATGTAATCTGGACAACTTCTGCATGCCTGACCCCTGGCCTATGCAGAAGTACTTGTCCGAGCTATAATCATCAACATGAAATCCTAGTGCACTTGGCAGAAGTGCTTGAACCCTAGAAGGGTAATCTACTTGATTTCTTGTTGATTTTGTTTTGAGGTGTGTTTCAGATTTGCAAGGATGGCTAGTCTTGGTCTTAAACAGTGTTTTAGGTTGGAGGTGCTTCCAATTTTACACCTTGAAAGTACATGTTGCAAATTCTATTGGAAAAGGTTGAGCCTTGGAAGCATGTTGAGAAAGATCATTGCACCTACCCATCCAAAACATTTGGCCAAGCATAACTAAAAGAAGGTTAAAGCAAAGCACATCATTCTTGATTTAGTGAAGGATCATTTCACCAATCACATTGTAGAGAAGAAGACCAGCAAGGAGATGTATGATGCTTTTATTGCATTGTACTAGAATGTGAACATCTCTAGGAAAATGCTCTTGAAAAACAAGCTCTCAGCCATCTACATGAGTAACACAACTTCAGTGGCTAGCTACTTTGGGAGGATCACAGAGTTGATAGATTAGTTGGTTGCCATAGGGAAAAAGTGGAGTATGAGGAGTTGGTGCCCATTTCTTTGAATGGGGTTTGCTCTATCATGGAAACCCTTATTCCAAGATATTTGTGCTTGTGAGAAGTTACCATCTTTTGAGAAGCTTTGGGATGACTTTGTGCAAGAAAAGACAAGGTTAGATTATCCATCTTGGCAAGCCAAAGTGGCGTACAAGACCTAGCAATCATCAAGAGAATGAGGAAGGGAAGCAGTAAAAGACCCAAGAAAGATAAGAAGGCAGACTCAAGCCAAGGTAAGAAAGATTTGAGTCAACTGAAATTGTTTTAGGTGTCACCAGACGGGACATTATGCCAACCAATGTCTAGAGAAGAAGAAAGGGAAGGCTAAGCAACAGAGACAAGTTGCAGGGAGTGTAGAGACTGTAGCTGGAGTGAATGTGCACTTCATTCTACTTGCCTCATTCAAGGAGAGTGACCCTGGGATTGAGGTGTCCATTCTTAGTTGGAGACAAAAGAGTAAGGGTGCATTTTCAAGTGCCAACACTCCTCAGCACAAACGTTCTACAAAATTGCACTTTATCCTATAGTGAACAAATCTTTTCCATTATTACCAAATAACATGATTTCATTGAAAAAATGGAAAAAAGTTCAAATTTATGAAAATATCGATATAATACCCCTAGAAATGTGCTTGGATAATGCGTCAAACAAGCCACTTGTTGATATGGTAGATCCATTGGATAGGCCTGCGGTCGCCTTACACACACCTGTGGGTTAGAGCAGCAGAAATCTTCAAGCTGTTAAGTGCGTCCTTGGGGGCAAGTCTCGAGTCAGGCGCTGTCAATTGATCCTGACTCCTCCGTTTAGGCAAATTCCCAATGAAGCCAAGGGGGGTGGTCCCTACAAAGAGTTACTAAGGCTCTTAAGTTTTTATTAAGTGTTAATGATATACGTGATTGTTTTTAGGAGTTTTCTTAAGAAGATGAAATTACACCGAACAAGATATTGCAATATTTAAAAGATTTACTTCAACAACATAACATTTAACAATGGCATTCACAATACGAAAGATATTGAAAGATATAATAATGATGCAAAATGACCAGTGTCGATGGGGCTACACAAGATTGAGTGCTGCTAAAAGAGCAGAAAAGTTTTGTTGTGTATCATGGTTCGTTTTAAATTAGAGGTGAATTAGATGAGTGAGTTAAAAGGGAAAGGGAACTCCAGATATACCTGACGGTACAAGGAGTGTGTCCGGATTCTGAGAAGAGTGACTTCGCACGGAAAAATGTGAGCTAGATGGAGTCGTGGGGGGGTGTTCAACACTACACCAACAAGGATGTAGCCTAATGGGACCCCACAGTCACTTTCTAGTTGTTCTCGCTTTCCCTGAAGAATTTTCCTACTATTTCGCAGGCTTGTTACGTCAGATTTCCGTAATGTTTTGGGGAATTTGCTTTTATTAAGATGAGTTTGATTAATTAGGTGTGAGGGATTAATGAACGCACAATACCGCTTTTGATATCCCCAAGTCTCAGACTAAGCTACGAGGGGTAGAGCATACATGGTAGAGGCAAACATTTGCTCTGATTAATGAAAGCAAATAAAAAGGTACAGCCCTTCAAGGACGGATTGTGTGCTTGTGTTACAAGATAGTCAAAGGAATGTAATTCCAAACATAAATTAAACAAGACAAAGATGAGTTATCTAATTACTACAGCCAAGAATCTCTTTCAGGCCTGAAGGTCGTACTCGGGAAAGCGAGGATAGGTTAATATTCCGTTTTTGCAAAAATAAAAAAAACTAATCTATCTTTATTCAACAAAAAAAAGGAACTATTCTAAACTTGCAGATAAAAAGCAAAACGTACAAACCAAACAAGGACAGATACAGGATTCCCCCAAATGGGGGGAAGGGGGGTTGTGGGAGCCATAATCCCACTTGCTTTTTATTTATGATAACTTACAATGATTGAAAGAAAAAGAAATGCCTTTTGAGTCTTGACCCTTGAAAATGGGTCAAAAAGGATTACAAACTTGCTTAGGGAAGAAAAGGAATGAAGGAGGGGGATGGTAGAAAGATCGTGGGAGATCGTGGGTGCTCCAAATGACCAAAAGATTGATTTTTCGGAAGCACCTCCCTCTCTTTTTCCTCCGACCTACTAAAAAACAACAAGCTAATGAGGTAAAGTTAGTGGATTAATGCTTTAAAATACAAAAAAAAGCACTTAGTACTTGCTAAAAAAATTAGAATTTTTATGCCATTTTAAGTACTACAACAAGAACTAGATCTAAGCTTATAAATATGAAATGAAAGCGCCTTTTTAGATCTAGGAATAAACAAGCTTAAACATGTATAATAAACTTTTAAAAAAATCTAAGCTTACGAGGAATGGAAGTGCCTAAAATACAAGAAAAGTTAGATCCGAATAATTGTTTTGAATGAGAGCAAGACGCAGCCACGCTCAGGATCCCCTTCAAACTTGATGAATTGCAAAGCTACAACAACTTTCAACAAGCGAGATTAGTCTAGTACATTTCATTAAACGACATAAGGAGAGTATAAGTATTGCCAACTACAGTCTACCACTCCTATTCTCAAATAATAAAACATAAACAAGCAACTTGGATCTTCAAACGCTTTCCCAATGGACTAGAAATATCCTTCTTATGTTAGAATAGATCTACGAAATTGAAAAAAAGAAAATTGCAACTAGCTAAATATCACCTCAATTTACATGCACAGCATCACATCCATGAAAATTCCTTGCACAGTTTGGACCTCCAAAGCCTCACTTTTATTCAATAAAATAACAATAGTACATAACAGGAGCAAAGGTTCCTTCCATCCGTCCAGAATGAGGAATAAGGCCACGCTTTTATAGAGTAACCAAGCCCTAAGAGGGGCACCAACCAGCTACCAAAGAAGAAGTTGTTAACGTGAGTTTCATTGAGTGAAAAGGGGGATCTTGATTAGTTGGATCTCATGGAGGAGGCGCCACCTCTCCAAGAGAGCACACTCACCAAACTCCCCCATCAACCCACTCGAAAGGAACCACACAAGTGATGACGTGAGGATGAAGTGATTTTTTGGGCATTTTGTCTGATCGTTAGAGAAATAATGCAATACGAGATAAATTAGTCACCCAGAGCATAGGAAAAGTGAGTCTCAGGGTAAAGAGGATGCTTCGAGTGTGAAAACGAACATCCCCATGCCAAAATCGAACTTCGAACCACACTTTTATTACATTTCGAAATTTTCCATTTAAACCATTAAAAAATGGCTTGATTTTGCGAGAAAAATTATTTTTTCTAAAACTTAAAAAAACTAACGGGGACCTAGTGCGATGTTCATATGACTCAAAAAGGTATCTAGCATGTTTATATACATTGAGCCATAGACTTTAATAATTTCCTCAGGCTCAAACACCCAATTAACTATTCCAGCTTTGGAGGAGAGGTGAAAAAATCAAAAATTATACATCGCTTACTCAGCATTGCATAATTAACGAGGGAAAAAACACCTTCGAATAGCAATTCAATGTCTAAGTCCTAGGAAAGCCAAGTCTGTTACAAAAAGTTGACCATGCTAGCATACTTTATTACAACATCCCCAAGGGGTATGAACATGCATTTATTTAAAAAAGACGGGACCACACTTGGTCCTAATGTAACCACGGACTTCTGAGCATTGATAATGAACAATTGGTTTGTTCAATACTCTGGTGGCCCACTAGAAATCCCCTAAGTTCAACTTCGTGGATAACAAGGCCTAAGGCAATTCCAAAGAAGTACTTCAGTCACATGTATGAACACAGCTAACAAGTGGGAGGTCAGCTCATTTCAGATAAAATGCCTTTTGACTATAATTACATTGTAATTTTGAGCATATATTGATTTCCCTTCTTGCTTCTACTCAGCATTGGCATAGGAGCATATATTTGCATATTTTAGTAGGTTTTCACCAACCCTTTCAGCGATTTCCAAAGCATTTTTGTTTGCTCGCCCTTATCTTTCCTCAACAATTAACCTGTTAGAGGAAAAAGAAACATCATGTTACCAACTAGGTTGCATCTAGTTGGAATTTCTAGTGAGCCTCCAAAGATGAACAAATATTTGTTCAAACTCAAAGTTCAGTAGTCCATTCAGACCTTCCAAGGCCCCTTTTTCATTTTTTTACCACATGTTCATACCTTGCGGGGAGATTGTAAAAAATGTGCTAGCATGGGTTTTTTGTAAAGAACTTGGCTTCCTTGAACTTAAACATCAATTCCGGTATTCCAAGGTGTTTTTTCCTTGTTAATTATATGTTGTTGAAAAAATGACTAATAATTTTTGAGTTTTTCACCTACTCCTCCAAAGCTGGAATGGTCGTCTTGGTCGTCTTAGTGGTTAAACCCTAGGAGATTATTAAAGTTCACGTGTCAATGTATATGAACGTGCTAGACATTATTATTAATTCATATGGACATGTGCTAGGTCCCCCTAGGTATTTTTTTAATTTCCAAGAAAATAAATTTTCCTGCAAAATTAGGGCATTTTTAATGGTTTAATTAAAAAAATTGTAAATGGCATAAAAACTTGATCCAAAGGCGGAATTTGGCGTGGGGGTGCTCGTTTCACACTCGGAGCGTACTCTTTACCCCAGGACCCACTTTTCATATGCTCCGGGTGATCAAAAAGTCACTTAAAGCCATTTTTCACAAACGGTGCATCAAAGTGTCAATTTAATGTTAACAGTGCGACAAAATGGCAAAAGAATTTTTTTTTCAAGTCAAAGGAGACAAAGTTTGACATGATGGGTGACATGGAAAACTTGTCCCCTTTGAATGGCGACCTCATCACTTGGCATGGGCGTCACTTTGGTTTATATTTTGGAGACCAAGGAATACATTTCAATTAAGTGGCTCACCCTCTCCAACCTCACGTCATATGAGGTGGCCCACGTTAAGTAGTTAGCGTTTGGAGCAAGTGATTAGCGTTTGGAGTAATAGGAGGGCGATTGGATTTAGGTGGTTGGCAACTTGTTTAATAAAGAGGTGGCACCCCATTATTGAAGATCGATCCAACCACTTCCCACGATTTTCTCCATGACTCGCCTTTGAACTCCCTCTTGTGGATTCGCCCTCTTAGGCCTGTTTTGCTATAAATAAAGCATGCTTCTCTCCCATTGAAACTAGTTGGAATTCTCTGGGAAGAGATTGCTTATTGTAAGTGTTATTTATCAGAGAAATAAAAGAGACTTTGGAGGTCAATTTGTGTGGTGCTTTGGTAAGTGGATCTGTTGTCCGCCGATTGCACACTAGCAACAGAAATCTTATGAAAGTTGTCTCCTCACTTGAGAAAGTGGAAAAGGTGTGACCTTGAGGGCAAGCACAAAGCTAGGTACTGTCACCTACTCCTAGCTCCTCCGTTTAGGCTAACTCCTAACGAAGCCAAGGGGGGTAGTCCCTAACAAAGAGTTTTCTATGGCTCAATGTTTAAGTTAAGTTTAGATGTTTTCAGATGCAGATGGGTGTTGTTTAGGAGTTATTGTGTTTTTAGGTAATTAATGTGATGAATTGAGCAAAAGACAAAGCAATCCACGTTGCTATCACCAAAATTAAAAGATAGACAAATATTTGAGAACTTCACGAAATTGATAAAGCATTCACAGATATAAGTTATAATCAAAACACTCAATGGACAAATGGCCTAGATTATCGACAATGCTGAAAGATAGAACCAGTGCCTATGGAATCAATTTATCAGAGATGCTTCGTGTATAGAAAGATGTGAATCCCAAAAGATGCCAGTGAATGTTAGGTTTTGCCAGTGCTCTTGGTAAGTTTTAAGAGTTTTTAGCAATGGTCTTGCTTTAGGGTGTCAACAAAAAGGTTTGTCAAAGCCGGGAGACTCTTCTAAGTTCCCTCCGTTGAAGACCTGTCGGGCCTGCCCAGTATCCCAGGCTGATATTGTCAAGTGACCAGCTAGGCGAGAATCTAAGACAGCGGGAGGTTTCGGTGCCTCTAATAGGAAGTACTTTGGAAGGATCCCTACAACGTCGGTGCGTTGGTTACGGGTGTTTAAGGGTTATTAAATTACTCTTGTGGGGTTTAAAGATCCAATGTCGTTTCTAGGTACTCCGATCTAAGATCGGTCAGAGCATACTCCGACAAAGAGGGAAGGGGGTTAATTAATTAAAGGGGTGTAAGTGTTGAAGATTTATTAAGTTAATTAATTAAAACTCTCCGACAGAGAGCGCTCTTGACCTCATCTTATGACTGTGGTTCAAGAGACTTAGCTAATCTAGATGAAACTAATGCAGGGGTTGTGCAAACCTAAGATGCTCTCCGATAGAGAGTGCTCTTGACTTGTGTTTCTGCAAGTTCAAGAGTCTTACTTATGGATGATTTGATTAAACAAACACAACCATTAAAATGAAAGGTGGTTGATTGAAACTCTCTGACAGAGAGCACTCTTGATCCACCTTATGGTGAGATTCAAGAGATTTTGGTTCTTTTTATGATTTAACAATTGATAACAAGATGCCAACATGCAATGATCAATCTAGCAATTAGTAAAAATAAAGCTAAGGAACAACTAGCAATTAGTAAGAATGAAACTAAGTCTAATCAGAGAGCTAAACTAATTGCTTAAGGAAAACTACACTAAGTAAATCATGAAAAATGGACACAAGACACACTTCCCCAAAATAGGGAAAGTAAAACAAAAGGAGACTTGCTCCCACTCAACCCGTTTTATTAATTTTTTACAATGATGATGTGTTCTTTGCTTCTTGGAAGAACGGGGAAAGAAGGGAATGAAAGAAGAGGGATAGCAGTCTTTTTGTTCTTTTGGCACTCCTTGCTTGTTCGTGGCCTCTGGGCTCTCCTTCACCTGTCTGCAATCTAAGAGCTCTAGACACACTTGTTATGATATTAGTTGATCAAAAAATAACTTGAAATTTAATCTACAAACTAGCTAAAAACAACTACCCAAACTCACCGAAAAGAAGGGAGAAAAGAGGAAAGAGAAGGGCGAGGCAAGAGAGGTGGAAGAAGGGTGAAAAGAGGGCAAAAGGCAAGTCAAAAAAGGTTGGAAACTAAGGGAGAAAGAGGGCTGCAAATGAGGGTAAAAAAGGCTAAAAGTACTGCCTTAAAGATGGTTGAAGAAGAGGATAGAAAGGGGCTGCAAAAAGTGGAAACAAAGAGGCAAAAGAGGGCTGTCCAAAAGGGTGAAAATGGGGAAAAGTGGACAGTGAAAGAAAGGAAGGAAAGGATGCAAATAAAAGGCCTAAAAGGCTGAAAGTAAAGCATAGGGCAGCCAACCGGGGCAAAGGCTAAGTGAATGAATGTTCACTTTAGCCCAAACGTGCCCTAATCCCAAGAAAATAAAGATTTTTACTTTGAAAGATGAATAAAAGAAAGAAGAAAATGGTCAAACATGTGGATCTTTTTAAAGCACTTGGATCTCGTGAAGCATGCAATTACCGGAAAAGTGTACTTGACTCCAAGAGAAGAAGATGCAGCTGAGCTCGAACTTCTGCTTGGTTGGATGGAAGGATCTGCAAAATAACACTCATAGACTTGCCAAACAAAGGATTAGATCATGTATTGTTCACAAATAAAAATAAAGAAGTAGCATGAAATATAACTGAATAAAACAATGCGCTTTTTTAAATTCTAAAAGTAAATCAATAAACAGCTACCTTGCAAACCGCAAATACCTGTTCTTATGTGCTTACAGAAGCCCTCTAAAGCATAACATCATAATCTCAAATAGACAAGAAAGAAAAGCATTAAAACAACATCACCTCATCCATCAAGTGCAATCATCCAAAAAATCACACCACATGAGCCTCCAAAGCCTTAATTTTATTCCAATGGTTGCATAAGAGCAACAAGCAATTACAAAAGTTTCACCAGAGTTTCTCTACACAAAAATCCATCCGAATAGAGCTAAAGGAGCCTCTATTTGTACAATGAGAGAGTGTTAAAACCCTAAAACCAATCCTCATAACCTAACCAGCCTGGCCACCAAACAGAGATGCCAGACCTAAATCGGAGAATCGGGAGTGAGGGGAGGCCTCCACCCAGGCAAGGCACCCCCACTCCAACCCTCAGCACTGAAATCAACCATCAGATGAAGCCACACGTGTGGAAGGCGCATCCCAGTTGAGGAGGGGCATGAGCTGATGAAGGAGACGTCCTGCTGCATAGGAAAGCTAACTGCTAGGTCTGGAAACCTACTTTGTCAGGTCTGGAGGAGCCACTGCCTAGTGGTCATCAGTGCAAGCCTCAATTCAGCCTCGATCAAAACACCGGACAAATGAGAGCTCTCCACATCACCCACACGTGAGCCTGACTGAAGGGGGGCGCAATTGCTAGGTTAAGAAGTCCTTCTGGTCATTGAATGCTGACTAAACCTACTTTCCGTTAATTCCAATGCTCATTAATGCCCGGTGAGATGTCATTTGGCCTTTTATTTCGCCAAATTTGGATTAATTTGGAGAGTTTTAATTTTCTCCAAAATAACCATTTTTTAATTAAAATTCATTTTTTCCTCAAAACTGACTTTTTTGAGAAAAAAGGCATTATGTGTCCGATTGTTGATCTGAAAGTTGGTTCTTACTGGCTAGCTGATCAAGGATGATTTTTGGCTTAAGGTTAGAGCCTTCAATCACTGAATTCGGAGTCCAGCTGACTTATTTACCACAAACAGGTTTTTTCCATTTAATTTATGGAAAAATTAACCCAAAAAACTTGGGAAAATTAATTAAAAATTTAAAAATTTTAAAAATAATTTTTTCCCTGTTCGAAAAAAGATTTTTTCAAAAAAAATTTATATGTCCAGATGACTTAGTACATGACCATGATCTATCTAAAAAATGCCTAGTAGGTTTATAACACTCAGGCTCTAATAACCCCCAAAGGCCCAGAATTCAACATCGGGCATTCCAGGTTTGGAGGAAGCGGGAGAAAACCTCGTCAATTATACTCGGCTATAGGCAAAGCATAATTGTCAAAGGCAAAAAACTCCCTGGAATACCTTAGTTGAGATTCTACGTCTTAGGAGACCGAACCACTCAAAATACCCTACTAGCACATTTTATTACAAACCCCGCGGGGCCATGGTCAAAATTATTCAAAACAAAAACTGACTAGCCAAAACTGGCTAGACACAAAGGCGGATCATCTGATACACTGGAATCAAACATTTATCATGTTTGTCAACTGGCGGCTCCTCAGCTAATCCAACTATGGTACAAATAAGTGGATAACAGGATGAATTATCATTGAGCTTTATGGAGGTAATTTGTATCTGATCCATGTGTTTGCTTTGAATCTAGTATAGTTTGCTTGAAGGATTGACATCAATTTTGTAAGGTAGATCAAGCAATTTGTTTATTGTGTTAATCTATTAAGTATGAATGTTTATAGATCTCACCGAATGCCTCAATTGTTTATGAATGTTTTCATAGTGATTTCTAACGTGTGTGCTTCTAGACTTGATCTTGGTTTGCAAGTGTTGTGATATGTAGGTTTTTTTAGGTGCAGGCATGGAAGATCTTGCTTGATCTCTCTTCTCTTCTAACAATTTTTGTTGCAGATAAAGTCCCTTGGTACCCCACAAGTGAAGCATTAAGGATCCTCTTTCTCTCCAAGCCAATGTTATCAGAACCCAACCGGTTTTGAAAAAACCCACCGGTTAGACCGGTTTACAAGCTTCACCGAGTCAAATCACACACGCAAACCGTTTTTGGCCAGTTGCATACAAAATTGGTCAGTTTCAAGGCTGAACTGGTCGGTTCCATACAAAATTGGTCAGTTTCAAGGCTAAACCAGTTGGTTCCATACAAAACTACCCGGTTTTCTCCAAACCGACCGGTTCAGTACAAAACTGGTTGGTTTTGTACAAAAAAGCCAAGGACCCCCAAAAACTACTAATTTCAAATTCTTTCAATAAAATAAAAAACAGGGTGCACATGTGAGCTTGTTTAATTGACCCACAACCCTTCTAATGTTATAATAGGAGGCTCCCACCCTCCATATCAATCACATTTAGTTGTGGATGGACTTGGGCCCTCATCCACAACAAGAGGATGTGAACATTGATGTTGTAGCTAGACAAGTGTCTTCAAGCATAGGGGAGTCAAGCCATGCTCATGTTGAGGATGTAGATGATGAGTCTGACTCTGAGCATGAGGACTCAAATAATTCTGATATATGATTAGAATCATTAAATTGTAGATTCTAGAGTCTAGACTACAGTCATATGCTTATATTTTGACTTTAGAGGCCATTTATAACCTCTTTGTTGATGTACTTTTCTTTAGATATGTATTTGCAGTCGATGCTATTTTGGTTTTATACACTTTTACTTGCTATATACATGAGAAACTTTGTATATTTGTGTATAATGGTCTGAATTCACATGGATGCACATGGATATATATGTATGTTTTGAAAATATGAATGTTTTATGTATTTTTTCTCAACCAGTTTATTGATCCGGTTTGTTTCCCGGTTTTTGTCCAGTTTCGGTTCCCGGGATCAATCGGTTTGACCACTGGTTCGGTTTTGATAACATTGCTCCAAGCTTCCCACTTCTCCTTCTCCCTGTTTTTTACCCTTTATTATTTCGGTTCCTTTTGAAAAAACATTATTAGATCTATAGTTAAATTCACGTTCATAAATAGATCTTAAATTGCTTTTCCTTTATAGTTCTAGCTAAAGTTTCAAGGCATTATCATTTCTTGGTTCAGATCTAGATTACTAGCTTTCTTGTTTCAAGTTATTTATCTCATAAGAACAAAAGGCTTGATTAGTAAGTTAGTATTTGATTTTAATTTCATATCTAGCAATTAAGTTCTTTAAATTTGTTTGTTATCCTTAAAAAGCAAAGAAAGACCCTGAGAAAACAGCTTTCTAGCTCACTTTCTCAGTTGCTTTCACCTAGCTTTGCTTCGTTTTTCCTTGGAAATTTTTCAGCAATTTTTTGTAGGTTTTCCCAAAGCACTCTTAAATTGTTTTGGGGCATATTACACTAATGTTTGCTGATTGTTTTTGCATGTTTAATGAAAAAAGAGGAGGAGACTCCAGCGAATTTTCAGAAAATTTACCAAAAATAAAACAAACGGAGCTCCCTTTTGCATAAAAATTCATTTTTCCATAAATTTGTAAGCCTTTGGATCCAAATTATAAGGATAAAAGTGCACTTCACCGATATTGTAAAAATTAATAAACATTTGAGTAGGCTCCTAAGAGCCCACTCCTCGACCCCCCTGGGAGAATTCACGTCAGTGTCTTTTTTTGTGATTTTGAGTTTTAGTTAGTTTAATTTTCATTTCCTGTTTATTTATTTATGTTGTCAAAAGAAAGGAAATACTTACCCCACACTCTCCCAAGTATCGTAAAAGGGGGAAAAAGATTCATGGTAGGACTAATTAGAAAACCTTTTCCTTTGTGTTTTTTAAGCTTTAAAATTATCTCGGTTGTGCTCTCCCGAGTATCCCGAAAGGGGGAAAGAGACTCGCAGTGTGAGTAGTTAGTTAATAAACATCACATTCAAGATTATAATAAAAATTGATGAAAGCTCCTTCCCCGTATGCTCTGCACTGCTGCAACTTGTCTGATCAGCTAGTTGTACCAAAAAGGGATACAAGTGACTAGAGTAATAGGAAAATCCACATAAGCTTGTTTCTTGAGAAATCGGGGGGTCGCAAAGGGTGAACACCACAGAGTCAGGGGGCTACTCCAAGCAGGTTATGCCTCGCCCCGTTGGACACTTGGTAAAGCTGCTTTAGCGCTCATTTCAAGAGAGCTTGTCTTATTGGGCCAAACCCAAAATTAACCCACTCCCTTAATTACTCATTTAATAAATCTAAAATTTACCAGTCGAGACACTGCAATACTTTCACCGAGACTACACAAACAACCCTCATACACAAGCATTTTCTTCATTGGCATTGGTCTACTTTACTTTCTTTTGCATAAGTCAAATTTTGAAAGGTGTCTTGAATAATTTGTATATTTTCTAAATGTTGCTAAGAATAATTATTTGCAGTGATTGGTCGGTAACATTTTAATCCATTTCATCTTAACTCCTAGAATAGTTGTTGTTTTGTACTTTCATAGATTAAAACAACCATAGATTATTGTTATAGGGACCACCCCTCTTGGCTTCGCTAGGAGTTGGCCTAGACGTAGGAGTCGAGTATCAGGTGACAGCACTTGACTCGAGCTTGCCCCCAAGGTTGCACCCAGTGTCTTGAAGATTTTTGCCACATGATCCGAGGTGCGAATTAAGCGGCAACACATCCATTCTGCATTTTTCTCTGTTCTTGATCTTCAAGGAACAACAAATAACAAAAACATTTCAGCCTACTTCTGCTATGTTTAGTAGAAATGCAAAATTGTAGAGACGCTAGTTTCAAGTGATTTCAACACACAGATTTGCCAAAGCAGCATTATCTTATAAATTGCAAACTACAAACTAATCACTCAACAAGGACATGTTGAATTATAAGATACAGGTTATGCTTAGAAGCTAGTCAATGTTGGGATTTGCTAAGTATAATTAAATTTACTAATACTTTAGAAACAAATGATGTATATGAAGAAATGCCTTCTAGCATGTCACAGTTTAACATGGCAGAAATGGAATAATAACATTTGAAACAGTATCGAAGTCTAAAACCTAGTAGGAATTGAAGTCTACCAGACCTTTCCTATAGCCTACATTGTTCTTCAAAACTGCAACAAAGGAAGAGTCTAAAGTTTAAACAAAGAAAAGAATGTGCAGGAACTGAGCACTTGTAAATGTCCAATATGTCTATTCAAATGAAAGAATAAGCACGTATATTATGAATGTGTAATCACTAGAATGAACAAACATTAGAAATTAGCAAGAGTGAACAGGTATAGTGACAAACAAAATGTACATAAAGTGAACAAAAAGAAGGATCACATACCCCAGGATCCTTTGGAGATATATATGGCTCTCCTTTCCTCAGAACAGTAAAATGATTAAAATCCAATTCATACATATCTTCACATCCATGTCTTATACCCAGAGAAGCAAACACTATGATTTTTCTCATTGTATGTGACTGTGCATTCTTAAGTGCAAGAACTCCCGATTCCATAATCCTCCTAACCTCCTTGGGACAAAAAGCTGTTTTTGGTGCCTTTTTGTAAGATAGTACAACACCTGGAGGTTTTGATGGACCTGTTTCATAACCAGGACACTTCTCACCATAAAATATTTTGTCATATCTTCTGTTTTTCTTTCTTTCTTTCCTCTTTTTCAATTTTTGGACTCTCTTCTCAATTATTACATCTTTCAAATGAGAATCAGTAACAGATAAAACACGACCTTCATCTTCCTCCTCCTTTACCTCCGCCTTCACATTTGAATTTTTCCCATCATCCAGCACAACACACATGCTCTCTAATCCTTCATTTTTTGTTCCTTCACTCTCCCTTTGCCTTATTACGAGATTCCTTCTGCTTTCCTTCAGTTTTGAATACTCATATTCATCCTCTTCATCATCATATGCATTATCAGAATCATCATCTGTATCATCACTCTCATCATCTTCCTCCCTGTCAGAAGCACCGTCCTTGAGCATATCAGAATCAGGAAGCTGTAATTCCTCCCGGCTCATCCAATTTACAATGTTATCATGTGGAGCATTCAATCCGACACCTGTGTGCAAGTCTTCAGGTTTGACATGTGACAATTTATCAGTGATTTTTTTATTTTCTATATCATCCACCTCACCTTCTTTCTCTTCCTTCCTAGTTCTCTTTAACTTCCTGATACCATTCTGCATTGTCCTAGGAGAATCATCCTAGCAAGAGAAAAGAACGTTAATCAACTTAAGACATGGAAAGCATGCTCATTTAATAAAAATACAAATATTTCGAAAAGACCACACAGTCAAAAACTTAGCACTGAAAGAAACCCAAAGAATAAGACTTAAAATTTGTCCTCTAATGTTTGGAAAATAATGTCCACATTGAAGATAATAATCCTATTTTAAATGAAATATGCATGTATGCAAAAATGTCAGAAAGATCATCAACCATGGATTCATTTTAAGGATTTCTTTTTACTTTCAGAAAAATCAAGACGGAAGTACTGCTGAAAGTTTCAACCAGATTATATACCCTAACCAGATAGAGAGAAGAGCATCGAATTGAAGACAAAAATACAGATTCATAAATCTAACAACTTTTTCTTTTGGGAAAATCCACCTTATATTTCTTTTTACATAAAAAACACATCAGATAATCATACCCCACCAGGTCAAAGCATGAACATGCACATTGCAGACTACCCCTCCCTACATATGAAGTAGCACCAGCATATCTGCTGCGGCACTGATTTCAAAAGACTCAATATCTCTTCTGAAGAATCCTATCCTAACTGAAATCAGATTATGTTGATATCAGATGGGCAATGTCCACTGCATCAGTAAAACAGGGAACAAATCTAGAGGAGAGTTTCCTCTGTCCTGTGAAATCAGGGGGACCTCTAAATGGCTCTGTTAAAGGAACATTTGGTCCCTCAAGTTCCCTGAAAAATCATAAATTCATCGTAGTTTGTGTTATCATGATATTAAGAATAGCTAGTCAAAAGATAGTTTGATGGGTAAGCAACTACCCAGAGCTCCCTCCATGTCAAGTAAATGTATGTTTGAATTTCAAATGAGAGATAAAGAGGCCGGTTTGTCAACCTTCTTGTATCTTTTTATGATTCAAAATGGAGATTGACTGTTCTTAAGTTGTCTTCCCTGCATGTGATGCAAGCTGCATTTTCTTAGTTTCGAATGTTTTGGTGTCATTCCTGTCACATAGTGGACCCAATGATGAAGAATTGAGAGGAAAGCCACTCACATCCATGGGTGGATGACAGCAGTGCATTGAATGATGAGCTCTTCTATAAAGGTAGTCTATTGGGTCATGCTTTGTTTTGGGTCAAAATAAGGAAAAGATCATACATGCACTCGTGCATTTGTGTACATTGTGACAAGACTATTTTCCCTAAGTTGCTAAGTGGTAGTTCAACTCTATACTATATTTGTATTTTATGCCTTTGTACTTTATATTTAAAGTTCACCTACATCATTGTAAATATTTCATAGGTGACTTAGTCAAAGATGATCACTTTCCACCAAATTTGCAATTCTCTATATACATAATACAATAGTGTACATCATGTGTACAGTTGCACAATCTCCTTTTTACTTGAATTCTTGATCTCTTGAGTTTCTATTCATGTATGTGAGTATCCACCTTTGTTGCATGAAACGCTTACCCAAGCAGCGTTCTAGTACCCGAAATGCCCAAAAATGCTGAAACGGGTATGAAACAGCATGGAAACAACTTAAGCCATATTGTACAGTGTTTTGTTAGCTTTTTCCATTACTCCAAGAGTGTTGACACCGTGTTTGGGGATGCTTCATGAGATGTGGGGTGCATGGTGTATGGTTAGACCCTAAGTCACCAGGTTCGAGTTCATGTTCGAATTCGGAGACCTTGAAATTTGACAAAAATTCGGCAATGGAAAATTTGGCAATAAAATTAGACATTAAGTTCGAATGACTATAAATTTTAAAAATTTAAAAATATATGAAAATTTTCAGTATTTTTAATTACTTTTAATTAAATACTTAAATGTAATTGGTAACATAAGTTTTAATTATTTTAACGTATTGTTTTTAGTTACTTCTATATAAAGACTTGAAATTAACGTCATGTTAAATACTTAAATTTAATTGGTAACATAAGTTTTAAATATTTTTTTTGTTTTTAGTTACTTCTATATAAATACATGAAATTAATGTCATGTATGCAGCACGCCATGGAGAAGTGACGGCATAATTAGATTCAAGATTATGGCCAATCATTAATTTTGGTGGTCATTAGTAATGTTACAGTTGCTACTGTAGCAGAGCCCTGAAGTCGAGACTTGGCGCTCAAGAGACTATTCGGGAGTCTGCTGCAGACTGGTCACGAGTCTGTTCGCTGTAAGCGCTGCCCTCAAGTTTCAACAATAGCATGCTCGACCCTCTCAACTCTATGATTCATGGAACATCGGCGACCTCCAACAATAGAAGCCTCAACCCTCTCATCTCTGCGACTTAGGAAACGATGACGATTCCACACTTCAGTCTTCACTCACGGATCACGGATCGTGATGAGAATCGGCGAGTTCACTCCTAGGATAAGTAATTAGCAATTAGAATTGACGACGTAGATGCAGGGACTAGGGTTTACCCACGGGCAAACTAAATGAATTTTTGCCGTCGATTTTAATCAAATAGTTCGCATCTCTCGTAAATTTGTCGATTTTCGATTTTCAAGGCTAAAAATCACCAATTGCGATGACTAAGGTTAGACCTTGATTGATCTATGGACTTGCACATTAAAGGTGCTTGTCCATTGTTTGCTAGACCCCATATGAATGTTTGATTGGCATTTTTCCTCGAAGCATTGGAGACAACTTGGTGACATTCTACATGTTGGCCACATGGAGGAGGTTTCTTGCTTGGAGAACACCCTGCATTGAAGGAGGAGCGTTTGGCATTCCAAAGGAGGGCGTTAAGCCCTAGACAACATTGGGTTGCTTGGATGCATGCCTGGAGTCTTGGAGTTGGCTTGGGGATGCTTGGGTTGCGACAATGATCATGTTGATGATGGACCTAGAGGAGCACATGGCCTACGAGAGGTGTTGGAGCATTGGAGCCTTGGAGGAGGAGCATTGGACCTTGGATGAGAAGCACCATTATCTTGGAGCCTTGCTTGTGGATCGTCATCTCCTTGGAGCTTGGCATGTGTCACTTGTAGGAGTGCTTCACATGCGTGGACCTAATTGTATATTGTAGGTTGCTTGTAGTGGATTAAGGCCACTTTTTATTGTCGACCTCCCTTCACTTCTCATATAGATAAAGGAGAGTCATTTTCGTCATCATCATTGTATTGTTTTCTTTGTATTTGTCTTATAGGAGTAAGGCACCAAGGTTCATGAGGAAACCCTAGGAGAAGTTATGAAGAGGAAGGAAGACGTCTTTGTTGAGAGATTGATCCTGTGAGATGCCAAGGTTTGATCTTGGGCATAAGACTTTGGAGATGATGATCTCATAAT
The DNA here is from genome assembly GCA_001517045.1 of Pseudotsuga menziesii. Classification (NCBI taxonomy): domain Eukaryota; kingdom Viridiplantae; phylum Streptophyta; class Pinopsida; order Pinales; family Pinaceae; genus Pseudotsuga; species Pseudotsuga menziesii. The sequence continues at coordinate 592,334 of LPNX010336541.1, read as the reverse complement.
CATCAATGCTTGGATATCCACTATTTGCTCAACAAATATTCCTAAGAATAGCAAACTAGTGGTTGGATCCACTTTGATCTCCAAGGGAAATAATACAAAATCAATCCTCATGCAACCAACTCTTTGAGAAGAGTTTAAAGACAAAAGATGACCAAGGACCAAGAGACTTGCAATTCCAAGGCTTATCTTAAGCACTCCTCCTCCTCCCCCTCTTCTTCTTCTTCTTCTTCTTCTTCTCTTTTTCCCATGGTCAAAAGATGATGATTGTAAAGTAACATAATACCTATATTAAATGTGTAAAAGGGCTAGCCCAACTATGACAGTTTATAGTAAATGGTGCTCTGGAGTGTTTTTTTACTTAGATAAATATAGATCCTTGTCATCTATATAGTCAAAGTTGTTCCACCGAATCATGCCTCCAAAGCCATGAGAATCCTTAGTGCATCTACCATAGGCTGGTGTTCTTAGCCCTTAGCCCCTTTGTCATGCATTATTTTTGTCACCATGTTTTTCTTGTTTTAGATGTTAGTTTAGGTCCAGTGAGGGTGTAAATGTTATAAAATTGTATTAAAATGATTAAAGAGGGTGTCAAACACCTAATAGACCCGCTTATCCCCCTTCATGAATATATATATATATATAATAACATAATAAAATAACATTAATATATTAATATTAATGATAATATTAATTATTAAAGGTTATAAATCTTTACGAAGAGTCACCTTGTGCCCTTCCAGTAAATATTTATATGGGCCTTTATACATTTGTAAATCATCATATTTTTATCATATCAATTACATATCATATTATTTGTCCATCCTATTTACATTGGGTATTTTTGCAGTGAACAAAATTTTATTTGTTACATTGGTATCAAAGCGAATATGATTTTGTCTTGTGGCTAAAATTGTCAAGGTTTCCTTGAATTTAGGTCTTTGACCTCACAGTTGCTTTTAGCCATCCATATTCAAAGTTTCTCTGGTAAAAATTGGTTTTTGACCAAAATTTGGCCTTAGCCATTTGAATTTCATTGAAGAAGTATGCATTCCACTCCAAATATGAAGAAGAGACCAAGAAGTAAGAAAAAAAATATTCCAAAGAAGAAGTGGGAAAAAGAATTATCCACAAGAGAAAGAAAAAAAAAAGTTAAAGAATAGAATTCATAAAACCACACATGGTTTTATGAATGAAATGGCCCATGGTTTTACTTGTTATATTTAAATTATAAAGGAATTTTATAAGGTATGTTGTGAGGACAAAGCATCCTAAACAGAAAGGCAATGTCACAAAAATAATAATATATAAATATATCAATAAACAAATAATGAAATAATAAAAGAAAAGTAATTAAACAAATATTAAGTAAATTTGATATGTAATTAATCGAAAAGATAGAGACGTAGCTTTCCATTGAAAAGGCACATAAGACCATAATTAAATGGTCCATCAAATTGTAATGTAAACATATCTCATTAATTCATATGAGAGAAGAATGGGACGTGTGCAGTGGTGAGGATTGAGAGAGAAGAATGGTCAAAGACCGTAACCATATTCAATATTATTTATTCCTTCCAAAAGGAATAAATAATATTGAATATGGTTACGGTCTTTGACCATTCTTCTCTCTCAATCCTCACCACTGCACACGTCCTACGCAGTCACCCCTCTCACTGCTCCTATCGCGATCTCTCCAAAACGCTTAGCCAACGCGTTGCTCGCCGCTCCAATTCTCCCACACCCAACACTACGCTCCCTTCTACACAAGTCAACCCCCTCGTTGCACTCCCTTCCTACACCTTTATCCACGCAGACCTTCATACACCTCTCCAGCAGCTCGCACTCCATCGTTACGCATAGTTCCCCATTCCGCTTCCCCTCCAACACGCTCCAGTTGCATTACCTCCTTGCACTTCTCTGCGCGATGTCATTTCCTCTGCCCTTCCGTGTCCTCTCTCACACGCCACCCTGCACACTCCTCTTCTCCACGCTGCTCCCCACGCAAGCCCCCCTCCTCTACAGCATCCACTTCCATCGCACACTCCTCCCAAGCCACGCCCTTTCTCCTCTTCTATAGCTTCCTTCCTCCACGCTCGTTGATATCTCCCAACAAGCTGCGCCTACCTCCAGACTCCAACGCATTCCTCTGCACACCCGCTCCACCCACGCTCCACCCCTATCCTATATATTCCCTCCCCTCTGTTGTTGTATGTGCATGTTGTACCCTCCTTCTTCGCATACCCAAACGCCGCGCCTACTCGTCGCTACTCCCCACTTCTCCTGCACTCAAACCCACGCCCACTCCAACGTGTCTAACACTGTTGCACCTTCCCCTTGTTTCATCACTCACACACACTCCCAATTTGCAACTACCCTCCTCCCATCCTCATACCACCCTGTGCTCTCAATCTACCACACCATCTCCACTACCAAGCCTCCCTCTTTCCCACTCCTCCATTGCCATGCAAGCAAACCCCAATCCTCCCCATGCCCTCCTCCAATCTCCAGTGGCCAGCCCTCGATCCACTAGCCTGCACATTAGCCCAAGCTTCAATGCCCTATGCACTCCCATTAAATATATATATATATTATAATAATAATTGTATTATTGTTATAATATTTAAACATTTCAAAAAATATATTCTTATTATAACACACTATTATTATTACATTTAATAATAAGTGCTATTATACTATAATTATTAATATTATTATTATTAATTTAATAATAATAATTACTATTAAATTGTATTCATTACAATTAAAAAAAAATTCAAAGTCAAAAGAAGATTTCCTTTCAAAAGGAACTACATTAAGGTCATTACACATTTCGTGTTTACTCGTCGTCCAAGGGAAAGAAGACCAAATAAAATAAGAAACCAAGCCAAGGAAGACCAAGCTATCATCAAAAAGTCAAAAATTATTTATCACCAAATAAGTGAAGTCAAGGAAGACCATCTATCGGAAAAAAGACAAATTGTTGACGAAGAAGCATAATCAAAAGAGAATCTAACCCTTTTCATAAGAATACAAGTCAGGTCGTAACCATGGATTATGGTTCATATATTCAGATAAAAAAATTACAAGATGAATTAGTACGTTGTCAAAATGAAAATAAAAAATTGCTGACGATAATTAACCTACAGAATTTTCAATTGGAGTCTAAAAACAAAAGATATTCTTGCCAGATAAACAAATGTAAGATTTGTTCACGCAGATTAAGGAATTAAGAAATGAAAGGCTTCTTAATCAAAAGTCACACAACCAATATATCAAGAAGAAAGTTGATGACAGAAAAGCAGAAGAAGAAGTGACACGTTTGAACGCACTCCTTAACGACAAGGATGAAAAAAATGTGAAAGTCCAAGAAAAGTTAGAAAATCAAGAATCAGAGATATATCGACATCAGCAACAGAAGTATGACGACACTTAAAAAACGCACAAGCTGGAAATTACAAAAATCAATAACACATTAAAAAGCAATATGAAAGAAGTATTTCGACTAAAGAATCATAACAAAACGTTAGTTACAAAGATCAAGAAATTAAAAAGTATTCAAAAGTCAAAGCAAGTTAATAAAGATATTGAAGGGAAAATACTTGAAAAGCAAGAAGAAAATCTTTAACTGAGAAATTTTGATCAAGAGCTAGAGGAACAAATCAAGAAATTAAAAGAGGACAAAGTGTCGCAAGAAGAAAAGTTCGAGAAGATTTAGAGTAATAATGATCTATTAAAGAATAAATTAGAACAAATCCAAAAGCAAGCATCCAGACTCTCAGGAAAACAAATTCAAGTTGAGAAAAAAGAAGCCAATGTAGTAAAAGAACAATCAACAAAAACTCCTTATCGACACCCAAATTATAAAAAGCATTTTGACTAATGACAAGGTCAAAATGAACCTAAAAAGAGGTGTTTCCGCCTTAAACACACCTGGGGGGGAAACGCAACAGAAATCTTCACCTTGGGGGAAAGTCTCGAGTCAGGTACTATCACCTGCTCCTAACTCCTCTGTTTAGGCCACTCCTAACGGAGCAAGGGGGGTAGTCCCTATTAAAGAGTTGCTAAGGCTCTTGTTTGTTAATGATTGAATGTTCTGACTGTTTGTTAGGATTTTTGATAAAATCACCAAGTACTACAATATTTAAACATATAATTCACCAGCATAATAATAGCATTCACAACAACAATGACTTGAAGCAAATGATAAACAATGATAATATAACCAGTGTCGAAAATGGAGTCGAAAGTAATGCTGTTGAAAAGGGAATAATGTTGTGCAGTGTATCTTGGTTAATTTTAGATTTTAAGCTATGAGTGAATTTAGGGGAGGCGATTCCCAATATACCGAGAGGTACCTGGGAATATGTCTGGATTTTGAGAAGAGTGGCTCCGCACAGGAAAATGTGGGCTAGATGGAATCGTGCGGGGGTGTTCAACACTACACCAACAAGGATGTAGCCTAACAAGACCCCACGGTCGCTTTCTAGTTGTTCCTAAGGTTCGTTACGCCGGATTTTCGTAATGTTTTAAGGGTTGCTAATTTTATTAATATGAATTGATTAATTAGACGTGAGAAATCAATTAGTGCACATTCTTGCTTTTGATTATCCCAAAGCTCAGGGCAAACCTGCGATGGGAAAGAGCATACACCGAAATGGCAAATTGTTTATTCCAAATTGATATTGTAAAACGAAAAAAAAGGTAAAACTAATCTATACAGCCCTTTAAGGACGGATTGTGTGCTTGTGATTTATTCTAAGCAGTATATCATTTTTACATATAAGGAAACTACAGTCAGGGATCTCTTTCAGGACAAAACCTTACTCGAGAAGTCGAGACTTGGTTAAATCTACAAAAAGATTTTAAAGTGACCTTTGAAATAAAATCTAGCTAGATAACAAAAGCAAAACTAATCTAAAACATTTAACTGAAAGAAGAAAAGAAAAAGCCAATCACATCAAAGGACAATACAGACTTCCCCCAAATGGGGGAAGAGGGGTGCAGAAGTCGTTATCCCACATGCTCTTTATTCAAATTAGTTACAATAATGCTTAAAAGGGAAAACTCTTTTTTGACCCTTGAAAAATGGGTCAGAATAGGCTTTACAAGTGTTGGGAAGAAAAGGAATGGAGGAGAGGGAAGGTCGATGGATCATGGGTGGCTCTGAATGGCGAAAAACTTGATTTTTCGGTAGCACCTCCCTCTCTTTTTCCTCTGATCTGCTAAAAACCAGCAAGCTATTTGATCACGGATTAGTAGATTAGTACAAAAATACAATAAAAATTACACTACTTAATACTTGCAAAAAAAATGGAAAATTATGCTTCTTCAAGTATTAAGTAAATAATGCTAGATCTAGGATAGACCCTATGGAGACCAACCTCTGACCTATGAAAGTTGTCTCTCTGGAACAAATCTGAATGCTAGCTAGATGACATAAGCTGGCTCTTAACCTTCCAAATTTGCATGTGGAAAAATCTTGGGTAACCTTGACCAAAAATAGAAGTATGCCCTTCAAGAGAGAATCTTCCACATGTGTGCATCCAACTAATTCTTTGAGGAACATGTGATCTCCATCAAAGCTCAACAAACTCAACACAAGTCGCATGACATAGGGAGTTTAAGCAACCTCCCAACAACCTTTAACCCGTCTTTGACCAATTAAATGCTTGAAGGAGTGTGCCCCTTTAGGAAAATATTTTTTTAATGAATGCTTCTTCAATTTTTGGGAGTGTTCCACGGTGTTATGCATCAGAGCAGCAACATTGTACCAGCAAGGCTAGACCTAGAGCGGGGGTCTAAAATTTATACTGTAAAGGCCAAAGTGAGTTATATTGTATGGATATTTGGATTAGGGGTTGTTGTCCCCCTGGATTGGTCATAGCAGGCTCCCTTGTTTTCACTCCCAGCAGTACTTGGCTTTGTGGCACAGCCAACTGCCCCTTCGGTGTGTGGCATGCATGGCTTTAAGCCCATGGGTTGGTGTCCGGGGCTTCTAGGGTTGACCCACTGGGACACATGACCACCTTGGTTTTTGTTATGCAGAGGTGATTGCATCGTGTAAAGGGTTGTTGTCCCCTATCTAGCACACCTCTTTCACCCACTTGGACTTGTTTTCAGCACTTAGAAACCCCTCCTCTAGTGTCTCTAGCCTATGACATCATCCTTCTGTTGGACATTGGGTTTAGTGCTCCCTATGACTTTCGTGACATGGACTAATCGCCTTCCGAGATCCTAACTCTGGCAATTGTGGCGGAGATTAATACCTGCGGGTTTTGGTCTAACAACAATCGTGAGTCCAACAAATGGTATCAGAGCAACAGGTCAAGGGTTCGAAACTCACCTGGCTCGCGTTGGAGGGAGATTGTTGGACATTGGGTTCAGCGCTCCAAGTGAGTTTCGTGACATGGACTAATCGCCTCCCGAGACCCTAACTCTGGCGATTGTGGCAGAGATTAATACCTGCGGGTTTTGGTCTAACGGCAATTGTGAGTCCAACACCTTCCACCAGATGAGCCTACAAGTTGGAAAAGAGGGCGTTGAGGGACAAGCATCATTTTGGGGTTAGTTGGGGTATGATGTCCCTCTTCAGTTCACTACTTCATCAAGTGAAGCCTTATTTTTAGTCTATTTTGTTACTTTATGTCTATTTTAGGGCTTATTTCCCAACTTGTGGGGAATTTACCCTAAAATTAGTCTAATATCAATTTTATTTTATTTTAGACTTGTAGGCTCAAATTGAAAAGTTGAAGATGAAAAAGTATAAATAGTCCTCTCCTCATTGTAAAAGGATAAGGGTTCAAATATGAATTTTTTTCTTTTTCACTTACTCTTTGAGTCTCTTTGGTGATGAACACTTCTCTTGGGATGATCTCTTTTGCTTGAAAGTGAATGGAATGATGTTCTAGGGCTTCTTCTGGCACATGCACATGGTTGATGCTAGAATAGTTGGAATGACTCATGCACAAGTGTGACCTAAAGGTTCTTCTTTGCTCACTTCTTGTTGAATGTTGGTAAGTTATGCTCCTAGATAGCTTAAAGGGTGGTTTATGCTGCATTTTTCTGAATTAGGGATTTTATCAATATTTTGTCAACTTCATATGGAGGGAACGTCCTGCATAGGGCTTATTTATTGCTATTAGGGCCTTGGACTTCCTCATTTGCCCTAGTTAGGCTCTCCTACTGAACCCTTCAAGTTGCTAGGTGATGCCTTAGTTTGCAAGTGCTAGAGGAACATCTTAAGAGAGGGACATTAACCATAGATCTCTCAATGCCCTAGGGATTGAGACAAAAATCATATCCCCTTTATTGTCAATTTTACTCTATTTTTTAGCATTTATTGTATTATATTTTATTTTGCTGCAATTTTTATGCACTAAAACCCTAAAAATCTAAATAAATTCATAACTCCAAAAATAGTCGTAAGTTTGTTTTTTTGGTCCAGCCTAAAAATTCACCCTAGTGGATTTATACACATCTCTAAGGGCGTCCCCATTTTTAAGTTAAAAAACCCTAAAAATCTTATATTCTTAAAAAAGCCCTAGAAATTTGAATAAATTCAAAAAACCAAAAATATTTGCGATTTGGAAATTCTAGTCCACCCATCAATTTCGCCCCAATGGGTTTATCCACAGATCTTGAAGGGCATTTTGATTGAAGCCATTGCCTTGGCAAACATGAAAACACTAGATCTCTCTTGCCCTTGACTTCGTTTTGCTTCTAACTTCACCCAAGGCTTAGCAATATCCTCCTTGTCCATCTTTTCCTCGAGGCGCAATTTTTTGAGGGGTTGCCTTGGGATAAGTGAAGTGCCTTGATATATGTGAATTTGCATTGGAATCAATGATATCTATTAAATTGGACAAGTGATTGATGATAGCAGTAAAGTGCTATTAAACTAACTCCCCAAATAGATCAAGTTGTCTTTTCAATTCCTTATTTGACTCCATATGAAGCACAGATCTCTGCTAGAAAGGTTGTAGAAAGTTATTTGCTTGATTGATGTTTGCAGGTACCTTGAAAGGGCTCTCCCTTGGGTTTGGGAGTTACCCAAAGTAGTTGAGAGACTGGGATGAGGTGACATTTGGGCCTAATTCTCTCCCATATCCTTACCATTCACTAGCAAACGAACCACATTGTGCTGCAAATCCAAGACTACTAGTTTGATCAGTAACACACGATATCTAGAATCTTGGCATTTATTGATAATTTTCCAAGTGTGAAAAAAGGCAAAAATGGCTAGGGCGTTTAAGCATTATGCCTACATGTGTCGTAACCCCCAGTCAAACCAAAGTCAACTATCCATGTACATCAAAATCTTCCTTAGGCTACCACTCCAAAAGGTTTTAATAATTGTGACATGATAAGATGTCCAGTGTGTGATGTTACCAACTTTTTGTACCATAGTTGGGTTACCTGAGGAGACGCCGGTTGACAGATTTGTTCAAAGTCTAATTCCAGTGTATCAGTTGATCCGTCTGCATGTCTAGCCAATATTGGCTAGCCAGTTTTTTATTTAAATAATTTTGACCATGGCCCCACGGGGTTTGTAATAAAATGTGCTGGTAGGGTAATTTTTGAGTGGTTCGGTCTCCTGAGACGTGGAATCTCAAATAAGGTATTCCAGGGAGTTTTTTGCCCCTGACAATTATGCTTTGCCTTCAGCCGAGTATAATTGACGAGGTTTTCTCCCGCTTCCTCCAAAGTTGGAATGCCTGATGTTGAATTATGGGCCTTGGGGGGTTATTAGAGCCCAACTGAGTGTTATAAACCTATTAAGCATTACTTAGGTAGATCATGGTCATGTCCTAAGTCCTTTGGACATATAAAAAAATTTCGAAAAAATCTTTTTCGAAAGGGGAAAAAAAAAAATTTAAAATTTTTTAATTTTTAATTACTTCTCCTAAGTTTTTTGGGTTAATTTTTCCATAAATTAAATGGAAAAAACCCGTTCGTAATAAGTCGGTCATCCGGACCGCGAATTCAGTGATTGAAGGCTCTAACCTTAAGCCAAAAATCATTATTGATCACCCAGCCAGCCAGAACCAACTTTCGGATCATCAGTCGGACCCATAATCCTTTTTTTCCCAAAAAGTCAGTTTTGAGTGAAAAAATGAATTTTTATTAAAAAATGATTATTTTTTATAAAATTAAAACTCTCCAAATTAATCCAAATTCAGCAAAATAAAAGGCTAAATGACATCTCATTGGGCATTTATGATGATTGGAGTTATCATAACTCAGCTTCAGTCAACATTAAGTGAGCAATTAATTTATTATCAGTTAGCAGACATGTCTTCTCCAGCTAAAGAATGAGATGGAGAGCACTCATTGGTCCGGTGATTTGATCGAGGTGAAGACTGAAGCTTACACCATCAGTAGGCTTCCCAAACCTAGCAGAGGCTGCTTCCAGACCTAAAAGGTGGGTTTACCAACATTACAGTGCCTCCTTCAACAGCTCACCCCCCTCTCTCTCCTGGTTGCACCTTCCACACGTGTGGCTTCATCTGATGGTTGATTTCAGTGTTAAAGGTTGGAGTGGGGGCGCCTTGCCTGGGTGGAGGCCTCCCCTCACTCCCGGTTCTTCGATTTAGGTCTGGCTTCTCTGTTACGTGGCCAGGCTGGTTAGGTTATGAGGTTTGGTTTTAGGGTTTTAGCACTCTCTTATTGTATAAATAGAGGCTCTTTCAGCTCTATCAGGGTGGATGATTGATGCAAAGAACCTCTAGTGAATTATTGTAATACTTGTTGCTCTTATGCAACCATTTTGAATAAAGAAAGGCTTTGGAGGCTCATGTGGTGTGGATTATGGATTCATGTGCTCTGATTTATGAGGTTATACAATTTTAATCTTGCTTTTGTTTGCTAATCTGCAGGTAATTATAAATGCTTTAGAGGGCTTATACAAGCACATAAGAGTAGATATTTGTAGTTTCAAGTTATCTACTTACTTATTTACTTTCCGAAATTTATAAAGAGCATTGTCTTATTTAGTTATATCTAATGCTTTTTGTGATTCAGAGTAGTAAGAAATACATGTTCTAATCCCCTGTTTTGGCAAGCGTACAAGTCTTTGATTACAGATCACTTCATTGTACCCAGTAAAAGGATGAGCTAAGTTGCATCTACTTTTCTCGGAGTCAAGCACAAGTTTCTGGCAGTTGCATACTGATTGAGATCTAGGGTGGTTTCAGAGATTCAAAGATCCAAGTGGTTCCATCTTTTACATTCACCCCTGAAGAACAA